>VWZZ01007180.1:285085-320112 GCA_013399095.1 Psophia crepitans | reverse complement strand
GGCCCGGGCAGGGGGTTGGAGGCGCCGGGCTGTGCTGGGAGCAGCCAGGAACGCGCCGGCCGGAGCCCCGCGGCAGCAGCACGGCGGGGGCGGGCGGGCTGCCCTGCGCACCCGGGGGATGGGGTGTTCGGAGCGGAACGCCCAAGGTCCGCACCGCTAAACTTGACTGCCGGACGATGTGATCTCCTGTAGTTCAGGAGGAAAATCGTATTATTTTGCTTGATCTCGCCGTTGTGCGAGAGCTATTGCTAACGGCCGGAGCGGGATCCGCGTCCCCCCGCCGGGGCAGAGGTGACGACCGGCTGCGGCTGCTCCCAGAATTAAACGCTCAGGCAGGAAACACAATTGGCAACAACCCCCCTCCCCTTCCCCCATTTACTGACAAAACTTACAGACTGTCTCTGCCAACGGTTTAATAGAGTCTTTTCAGAATTCTATTCCCTCCTTCCCTCCAGGAGAGTGTATAAAACTGATTATCTCTAATTCCAAAACAGAGGAAATCTAAGACCAAAAAGATTTTTTTTGGACTAAAGATAAAACCATCGCTCTAAGACTTTCCAGAGATGCTGAGCGTCGCTGCCGGCCGGCAGATGACTGCTCCACGTTGGGGTGGGCAGGCAAGATGTGTTAGGAGGATGAGCCAGGGCTTGCGAGATAACTGTTCCCAGCTGTTTTAGGGTTTAATTTTTCTTTTTCTCTTTCCCTTCCCCCCCCCCACCCCCCCTTGGGCTGGCGCAGTGCCCGCCTGGCTCTAGCAGGCTGGTTGGTGTCGGTGATTGACAGCCCAAGGTCAGGGAAACTCTTTGGGGCTGCGAGTGTCAGGTTTCGGGGAGGACAGATAAAAACATCCATCCCCAGCGCTCGGCAGAGCCCCTTCTGGCTCCGCGGCCGCGCAGCGCCGTGCGGAGGTTCCGCGGGGCCGCGCTCCGGGGCNCCTGCCTCTGCTTCAGCTCCCGGGGGGGTCCCTCTTTTCTTTCTTACATGTTAAGTTTGAATCTCTTCCTTACAGGATTGAAAGAGTACTTCCCCACCATCGAGGGTGGAAAAGCTATTTTGGTCCTTTTTTGGACAAGTTTCAGTTACGGTTTCTTTTTCTTTTTTTTTTTTTAAATTATTATGTTTCACTCCATTAAGGTTACAATAAATCTGAAGTTACGTGTGTGCACACACATACACACACACACTCTAAGTAGCTGATTGCATAACCCTGCGTAGCGTGTTCAGTAATGTAGCATGCAGCGGGCTGACAGGATCCCACACTGCACTTTTGGTTTATGCAAGAAGGAGAAGAAGAAGAAGGGACGGTGGAGGGGGGGAAGCTTTCAAGTGCTGCCTTTTCTTTATTTTTAAATGATGACTTTCAGTAGTGAATTACGAACACAGCACGGCGTGCTGCAAAATGTTTTCTTGCTATTGCATCCAGAACAGGGAAGAGACAGTTTACATTTGTGAGCTGGTCCTGCGCATCGTGGTGTGTGGAAGTGTTCGGAAATGGATTGTGGTGTACTTGAGACCTGAGGTACTGCAAATCCTTAGCCTTAAACAGAATTGCTCCAATGGGGGCTTATAGCATTTACAGGTTTGTCACAATATGGTTAGAGTGTAAAGAGGGAAAAAACCCATTCCGCGTAAAGAAAGTGACATGTTTTCCTGTCCCACGGAGGCTGCTGTTTGGTTTTAGAGATAGTTGTCCTCTGCCGCGCTTTATTTCCCCTTTTAAAGTTTCACTGTTTGTCTTAAGGCACAGATTCAAAACACTGCATTTCCACTTTATACATGTGTTCTCTTAAAAGATTTGTTTAGATAAGGAAACCAATGCTAAGTGTTCTCACTTGAAAAAAATTAAATATATAGAATGATAAGCTGCTGCTAAAATATATAAAAAATACTTAAATTAATAATAAGAACTTGTTCTGAGGCAAAATTCAATTTTACTTCCTATTATGCAATCTTTGCATGTGAAGTTGCTTTAATGCAAAATAGCAGCTCATAAAAAATTCTGTTTTATTGGTATCAAAAATTTATGATATCCTGAGGCATGAGGGGCAGAGAGCAAGGTAGGAAAGCTGTGTCCTTTTACCAAGTTTAGTGCTTTCTTTAAAGAAACATCTCAAACTTATTTCCCCTCCCTTCTTCCTCGTTTTTGGAGGGAGTGGGTGAAGGTTTATACCAGAGAAAACTCCACTGACAGTGTCACTGTGCAGCTCTAATACACCATTTTGGTAACTGCACCCTCTCCAGAGAGTCCTGCTTTCACTGCAGTACCAGGAGATACTAGGACATGTCCACACAAATATAGAGACAGGATTATTTCTAAACTCTGATGTTTTCATTCAGTATTGCAATAATGCATATGTGTTGCAAATATACGTGCATTGGTTGTGTCTGTATTTGACTATCGAAGCCTGCGACCTCTCATGGATAAAATGTAGAGGTCTGATTCTGCTGTAGCCTGGACTTGATACTAATGAGACTTCATTTGTTTCCAGAAAGGTGCTCCTGGCTTTACAAAGGATATTAAACACTCAGTGACAAGGGCACTGTGTTCAGTATGATTTTTTCTGAAATAAGCGTGGCAAGAAATCGGTGCAAAGCACCTGAAATCTGCATTCTTAAAAATAAAAAATACTTGCTCCTTCTTCAGTAGAACTGCAGGCAATTTATTAAAGGAGGCCACTGACCTTTTACATCTGGGGAAGCCAAGGCACTGAGAGATGCGGTGACCTGGCCAAGGTGAGCTGTGGACTGATGGCAGGGCTCAGTCTGACAGGTCCTCTGGGCTGTGCTGCCTCTACCCCCATCACTGCAGCTGGAAGCACAGGGCAAGATCCCCCGATTGCCAGGGGCTGGGGAGGGGGGAGGAAGGCAGCGCAAGCCCCTGTGATCCTGTGTTTTTACGGGTCTTGTCTTATTTGCTGTTGAATGGAGCAGAAACTTTCCCGGCTGGTTCAGGGGGCCCATTCAGAAAAGAAATTACAGAGGGCAATAAACCTGCACCTTGGACTTCTGCTAACTGCTTCTCCCTTGCTCTTACGCTATGGTGCAATTATTACTTAAAGCCTCTACAAACATGAGAAAGGGAACATAGAATTATAAACAGGTCTCAGAGTTAATACTAGCACTCAGAGCTCTCTGGACCTGCATTTTTTTCCCTATTTAAGGAAGCCAACAAGTATAGGTAAAAAGGTTTTGGATCTGAAACCTCTGCTCATGTAAAAATAAAGCTTTTGCATTTATCCTCAGCCTGACCCCCATTTCGCTTATCGTGCAACAATGTCCAGCTCCACGTGTCGTGTTAGTGCTATTGCAATGCTACCGTCAGCTCCAGCACTGAGCCACCCGTGCGGTTGCTGAGGCTGGTAAAGACAGAGTGCGTTCAGGACACCAGAACGAGAAGGCTGCTAAACTCCTTTTGACAGAGTCCATCCTTATTTTTACGTCAGCCTTGACCTGTGGATGAAGCTTTTTACTCTCGGTATTGCAGTAGCAACGCTACACTGGTCTGTGGGAGCACGTGCTGATCTCAAGGACTGGAAGAGCACCAGTTCATTAGGTCCAGCACTGGTTTTGTGGGGCGACAGGTTAACCTGCTCCACGGATAAAAGGGATAGCAAGGATGTTATTAGAAAATGGTTTTGGAAAGGTATCTCCAGGTTCTCATTCAAGTCAAGCACCCAAAAGAGCAGGGTATTAAGCAAATACCTGTGAGCCTCTGGGGCTACGTAATAAGTGACTCATGTATAAGTCAGACAGACAGACAGACAGGAATCACAATAATAATAATAATAATAATAAAAAAATGTCTTTGGCTTTCTGATTTGCAGTATTATGAGGTATCTCTCATGTAGTGATTTCTGTCCTACTGCTCGCAGGCTTAAACCATGAGGTGACACAAAATAAAAGGACCCTTTCAAGGCAACATTAAATGGCAGGCAAGTTTAAATTTGAAATAAACAGATTTTATAGTCATGTTACTCTGCTCAATAATTAATGAAATAGCTTGGATAAAATTTAAAACATAGCAGAGGTATCAGCTGGTCTCTGCTGCAGAATCTAAACCCAATGTTTCTATCAAATAAGCCTTGTATCTTTTAAAAGAAGCCCTTCTCCATAATCTGTTTTCAATTGAACATTACAGTAAATATATCAAGATTACTGGATCACATTGTTTACAGATGAAACAGTTTAAAGGTGAAGTTATTTTTGGTTTAAGTCTTCTGTGTTTTAAAAAGAAAGGCATTTCTGGAGTAGCTGCTGAAAAACAAAAATACCAGGAAAAAAAAAAAAAAGAAAAAAGGAAGAAGATAAAACGTGGCACTGTGAGGGTTAAACAAGGTCCTAGGATCCAAGTAAATATTTATATGAGTGCTCAAAGAGGGGGGAAAAATCTCAATATAACCAAAATATAAATCACGGTGCTTTATGTTAGCTGTCAAATTATTCTAGCCCCTGCATTCCAGTACTTGCTCTACTGGTAATGTCACATACAATATGTGGGCTTATGCCTTGGTGCAGGTTTGCCAGGTAATTAAAGTCAGTTGCATGGAGGTTTACACAGACTCCCTCCGATCCACTGAAAGACAAACAACCTGTTAACTGTGATAGCTGCGAGTGTGCAAAACTATATGGGAGCTGGGATTCTCACAGGCAGAGCAGAAAAGCCGGACTCCAGTGAGCTGCTCCGTGCCTTGTCTCCAGCCAGGATTAACTCTTTGGTGCCTCTGCAGCTCGGTGGTTTTTGCAGAGGCACTGAAAACTGGGCAGTAGTACAGTAGTACAGTAGTACAGTAGTACTACCCAGTAGTAGCAGCCAGGCATTTGTCAGAGGAAAAAAATAATAATAAAAGCAAGCCCCGTGGGCAGTTAGCCCTGGGGTCAGGTTTGCCTACATTCTTGACCCCGGGGGAGACTATACTTGCTAGAAGTCATCTGGGTGATTTAGTCTCTCTGCTTTATCCTGGCTCTGTATATTGGAGACTGCAGTCACGACAGAATGAATTATTGCCAACAGCTTCACGATGCAGCCCGTTCTCCAGCCTGAGATGGTTCTGGAGACCAGCTCCTTCCTTGGGAGCCAGACTGCAAATGAAGCCCAGGGCTTGCGTCTCACGGCCTTTGGTGAAACTCTTTCATAAAAGAGAATCAGAATCAAACTCCAGGGCTCAGGCCCCTGTCCGCTTTCATCTTCTCATTTGTCTCCCTTGTGTGAGTAGGTGGGAAGGGAAGCTTTCAGATACACCCCTCGTTTTGCTCTTCCTGTCATAGGTGTTCCCGTCTTGGTGGGGAGGATCTTTGCACCGGGAGGCACCCGCACGTCTCCTGCTCCACATAGGAAATAGGTGCAGGGCTGCAGGTTCTGCTCTGGGAACTGGAGTGCCGTGAAGCCACACCTGTGTGGATGCAACCTTGGTGTCAGGGAGCCGTGCCAGCACCCACACCACCACCATGCGACACCCTCTTATTTAACCACAGAATTAGCATGGCACCAAGATGACGGGTTATTGCCCTCCGGCTGTCTCCCCACGCAATGCGTCATCCCTACCTCCAGCCTGCAAAGACAGAGGCTGGGGGCAAAGAGTAAATCCTTCCCTGTATGGGTTGCATTTCATTGCCTGTCTATGGAGTCTTCCAGAAGGGAAGTCAAGCTGTAATGGGAACATCCCACTGCAAGGATAACCCCACCACTAGCATCATTTCACAGGGGCTAGTGAACGGCCACCATCTGTTTAGCTGCCGTCCATTTGCCTGGAGGTCAGAGTACCCATTGATATTCATTTAAGCAGGCTCTTATATTAATCTCTGTCTACGTCCTTTCTTATCTTCTAGTCATATACAAAATCAGAGAGCAAGGGCCTTCCTGAATTAGCCCAGATTCCTGTTGCTCAGCTTGGGAAATGTTGGGTTGAATCCCAACAGTAAGGTACAAAAACCCTCCAAAAACCCAAAGCAAGCATAACTCAACTTTTGGAATCACTTAGGTCCATTTATCTGCCCTAATCAAAAAGTGATTTGTCTGTCTGATAGGAGTTTAGATAAAGTTTTCAGCAATTTGCAGTAATTAAATGTGAAAGGGGAAGAAGCAGAGGGTTTCCAAGCAACATGCTGCAGAAGGGGAGTTTTGGAGGAAGGCAGAGAACCCCTTGTTAAACATCTGCCAGGCTGCATGAAGGTAGTGGTGATTTCCCTGCTTTTATGGAGTTGCCCCTTCCCTGCAAAGATGTTCTCCTGCTGCTAAAATCAACCAGAGGAGAGAGAAAATCCCTGGAGAGTAGGAAAATATTTTCCAAAACAAGTTATTGCCTCTGATTACAACAGGTGACAGATATTAAAAAGAAAAAAACCTAAAGTCCCAAGAAAAGACACTATCACCTCCCCCATAAGGACTTTGCTCCCATGTCAGAATTATGCAAGCTAGAGCACAGTGCAATGCTCAGTATATTCAAGATAGTTGTCAAGTGCAAAGTATAAACATTTCCAGCAAATGCACTTAATAGAAGTTTGTTTGCCAAGTGCCGCAGCCTCCTTACTTGGTTATGACAAGGAAAAGGCCTTTTTCATTAAGCGAGGGGAAAAAAACCACCCTCCCCCAATTAAAAAAAAAAAAAAAGCTAAACCTCTTGATGTAAAACATTTTGCAGCCTTTTGCTTTGCTACCCAACGGCTCTAGCAGCAATGTACCCAAGGTCTACTAAAGTCCTCCTATCATGTACTTCTTTTTACAAACATCAATGGTGAGGAACAGCCCTGTTCACAGATGGGCCTGGCCTGATCCAGCAAATGGATGCGGTGAGTGAAGGCACAACTGTGACCCAAAGGGAGTGCAAAAGAAACAGAGTGGAGCCCCTGTTGTGCACAAAACCTGGGCACATTCGTGGGAGAACAGAGTCCGTGGGAATTTGGCCATTGGACTTTGCTGGGGCTAGAGGTTCGCCCCAGGCTCCAAAGGGGGTTAGGTGCTTCTGCCAGGAGATAGCTGAACGCAGAGAAGAGATACACTGCAGCAGCAATTAAGCTATAATCAGTATCTGCCTTTGCTTGAATCACTTTGCTCCACCCTGAACATGCAGTACAGCAGGGCTGGAAGCTCCTCCAGCCAAGAACTTGGGACTCCAGGGAAGGGGTGTGTTTGTTCCTCCTCTGAACTAACTACTTCATTCCAAAAGCAACCACAGTCGTCTTGAGCTACTGTCACCAGTTCAATCTGCCTTCAGCAGGAAACAGAAGCTTTCTGTGAATGAAAAAGGCCTGAAGATGACGCTTCTGTTTTAATTAACTAATGTACCCTATAGATTGATGCTTTTTCCTTGAAAACTCAGTTGGCTTCTTTAATTGCTGTTCTCAGTGACACAGTAATTCCCCCTCCCCGGACTGCGCTTGCCTTTTCCCAAGGCGCTCTCACTGAGAACGCCCACGAGAGCCCCCTCTCATAGCTGGAGTGCGGGAGGAGCTGGTTCCCATTAGGGAACCTGCTGATGACTCCAAGATGACTCCAGAAAACCCTCCCTAACTACGTCCCTCCATGCTCCCATATGATAAAAATGTTGGCTGGAAAGGACCTCTGGAGGTCTCTCATCCAACCTCCCACTCAAAGCAGGATTGTTGCCAACACTAGATCAGGTCAGCCATGGCTTTGCCTCAAGAAGTCTTGAAAACCTCCAGGGGTGGAGATCCCACCACCTCTCTGGGTATCTGTTCCACCCACATTCTGTTAATTCTATTTCTAGAAACTTACCCATCTCCAAAGCAACTTGATTCTACCAGCAGAACAATAACTTCAAGATGTTTTGCAATTCACCCCACTCCCTGTCCTGCAAGGACCTGATGACCCAGAAACACACATGAAGTTGAACACATATTATGGGAACTAGAAACATTAAGTCTTCTGTTCAGATCCCCAAAATCCCCATCAGACTGTTCCTCAAGCTTACAGACTGGAGGCACCTGGACTATTACCAGTTAAGTTCTCGAGGTCCCTGAAGTTCTGCTTCTGGGACAGCCAGAAGCAGCTTGCTGTCTATCTCAAGCTTAGGCCTAATTCATGTACATGAAAATAAGATATTATTCTGCCTCACCCAGTTTAAAGACCAATTTGCTAAGGTGTTCTCAGAGCATTCCCATCAGATCTACCTGACGTTGCAGCAGGATTTACGTACTGAGTGCATATGTAATGTCCTACCCATTCGCCTGTACAAGCATGTTTGCAGTCTCTCTCCTTCCCTTTGGCCCAGGTTATTCTGTACAAAGCAGAACAACAGCTTTGACAGAGCAGAGCAGGAAAATAACGGTGCCAGGCACCTCTGGGAACTGGTGCTTGTACCTTTAGGTGCAGTAGCAAAGCCAATCCTTGTCTTTTGCCCCCTAGACAGGCAACCAGAGCTGGGGCCTCTGAAAGGAGAGCCTTGGATGCCCACCTCTGGGAGAAAATTCTGTATGTGACAGGGAGTCAGATGCCAATATAGGATGGAATCAGGTGGATAATCCCCACGAAAGCATGATTTAAATCACTGTTCTATTTCTTACCAGCTAGCATGGATGGCATGGTTGTTTAGCTGGTGGTAGGAATAATAGAAAACTTATGAGGATTATAGTGAAAACGTCAGTGTCCTGGTATTTTCACCACCAATCAGGAGCTTCAGTGGTGATTTGGTTGCCATCAGGTCCACACACAGAAAAAAAATCCCACAAAGGAAGGATCCAATATCTACGGATCGGAGGAAGAAGAAATTTTGAACTCAAAATAGGGGGCACTTTTTTGTTATGATAAAGCTAAAATAATTGGTGACTGGAACAACTCATGAGGAGCTGCAAAGGTATATTCCATTGCTTGGAAATTGTAGGGAAAAGATTGGATGTTTTTCCAGAGTAATTTTAATCAAGTCAGGAATTAATCCAGACATGTCCTATGGTCTATTATACATGTGAAATCAGATTAGACGGTCACAGTGGTTTCTTGTGGTCTTACAATCAATAAAAAAATATGTAATTGTGGTGATAGTGAAACAGTGAAGAAATATACTGCTGAACTAGCAGTAAGGCTAACGGACATATGAAAATACTATGAATTTTAGAACTTATGTAATAGATTGCATTCACTTCAGGAAGAACTCCACCATTGTATTTTTTTTTTTCCACATTTAATTTAAAGAGGCAATATCCTTTTAAGCTTTCATTCTGCAGCAGGGTAGATTAAATTTAAAATAGAAAAGTGCTGCAGAATAGATGTAGGGATGTTCAGGGCTGGAGGACAACTTAATGAAGCAGAAACTGAAATACCATACGTCTCCAATAGCTTTAATTTATACAAATATTATCTTTGTGTCTTTCATAACACGATGCAGAGGAGCTCAGAGTGCGGTGTAATTCCTTTGCTTTTCAAGATAATTTTATCCATTTTAGTACCTGGTTTTGAAACCAGCCCAATTCAAACCAAAAGAGCTATAAAGATTTTTTTTGCTCTAATTGCTGAAACAGGCTTGCACATATAAAATCAGTTTAATGGCTGGAAAAGGCTGCGTGGTGTATAAATAGGGCTAAGTACCAGACCACCTAGAGTCCAATTCTGCCACAGGTATTCAGGCTGGGCAGTGCTGTCAGATGCAGAACGCTCCGGGGTCCCACTGTGATGGAAACTGGGGACCTCCTGACACAAGTATGCTTGCAGATCCAGCACATCATGCTTTAAATGACTTGGTTTTGTAGGACTGTTCTGGGTGCACGTTTGCAATTTCTTTGGCCTTTATTATCGCAGGCCAAGCTCACAAAACAGGTGAATGGGACTGTGGCCTCAAACCACTTGATGCTGGCAATAAAGCCAAGAGCAGGGGCAGCAGCAGGAGAGAGCTGTGGCTGAGCACGCTCTTCAGACAGGATTTATTTGCTGCTGGTGGAGGATTACATGCTGGTGTAGGCTCAGAGAAAGCTCAGGGTGCAGTAAGGCTAACAGCCCCAGCACCGTGGCAGTCACAGACAGTCCCCTCTGGTGTGGCAATTCCTGGCCAAGGACGAAGGCGCAGTGTCACCGAAGCAGGCGGCTTGCTCTACGCTGTGATCTTCAGAAGTCTCTCCTTCCCTCTCAGCCCTTCTGGCTGAATGTAAAAGTGGTCAACACTTTTAGGTCAGAGGTAGTTACTTTTGATGTACTTGACCTCCCAGATATTTTGGGATGTCGGTGTAGCACTTCATATACTCCATGGGATACCAGACCCATCTCTGCTTCTAACTCACTGTGTGATCTTGGTTAAAGCAGCCTCCTTCATTTCTGTGAGGTAAAATATTATCTTCTACCAATCTCCGAACAGGACTTTGAAACTTAAATAGCAGGTATCTAATGCCTAGCACCTTATTTATTCACAGATGTTTGAATCTGCTCAAGACAGGTAAAACTGGGCTTTTTTCTCTTCACTCGATGTGTTAGAAGTGGGGACAGAGAGAGAGAAAAAAAAAGCATGTTGCTGGAAGACATCTTCATTCTGAATGCAAGTAAAGTTAATTAGTGAAAAGGGTTCATCTTTTCTTTATTCTTCATAACATGCATTTTCATGATTGGTTACAAGTCTGGCATTGCTTCTTCCTTCATACGCTGCCAACAGTTTTCTATGATCTTAATTCCCCCCTCCCCATGAAAACCTCAGGAAAAAAATTCCATATATTAGCTTGCAAATATTTGATTGACATCTAGATTAATGTTACACAATTAAGGAGTGTTATCAGGTGAGTGCTTCAAAAATCACAATATTTCACAGGCAGGCAGGCTTCCTGACACCATGGTAAGTAGAAATACTTTATAAAAATTATTTAGAATCACCATCTATCATCATGAGAAACCCTGTGTTGTGCTAAAATAATTGACAGGTTGATAGCTGTGAAATGTTTCCAATCCAATAAAATACAATGCAGTATTTCCAATAACAACACCGATATGCAAGGATTTACAATGGTAACCAATTTATTACAAAAAATGATGGAGTTCTAATTTGTGAGCAACTTGAGTGTATTTCAACTCCATGATCAGTGTCCTTCAAACCATTGCTAATCCAGTCATTTCTTTCTTGAATAAATGAGCCATGAATATGCATATTAGACGTAGCACAGCATGGACTGCTCTGCCACCTTACATCCAGAAGGTCACGGACATAAATCTTCTTAGATGCTAAATATTCCCTCTACCTCAGCTAGGTATTGAGCAGCTCCCCAATCTCCTACACCGTTAGAGAGAGGTGTAATTGGGTAGAAACCCTCACATATTCACTCCCCTGTGGTTCGCATGCGTGAAAGAGATGCTAGAATTAAAAGGATGGAGCTCGAAATGAACCCACCAGGCGCTCGCAGGCAGTCCATCAGTCACTTAATGTGAACCTAATGGCTCTGCCTCTTCCAGGAGCGCTGCGCGGTCCCGCGGCCGGCATCGGGACTTCGGCTGCGCTTGCCTCACTGATCCATTTAAGCTGGGCTGGAAAAGTATCCTCTCCTCCACGGCCCGTGCAGGAAATACTTTCAGGGATCTTCAAATAAAAACCTAGATTGGTCATCAGCGGGGCCCTTTGGTGCCAGTGGACGAAGGAATCAGGTAGTCGGCTCAGGGCCACGGGCCAGCCCGGAGCTCTGGCCAGCCCCTCTCCCCTGCCTTGCCCTCTTTCTGCTCCCACGTTTCCTGCTCTTCCCTTCCCTCCTGAGCAGTCTGCAGGCAGTGTGAAGAGTATGGGAGTATGGTCTTCTCCTCTACTCAGGAGAATCAAAAGAACAGTTGAAAAATGCAATATCTCTTCCGTCCACTTGTCTCCCTTGTATCCTTGGAGTTATTTGGGCTAAATCTGATCTTGTTAAACAAGGGTTTAAACCACAGAGAATAAAAGAATAAAACTCCTGCTAATGTTAAAACAATCAAAGAAAAAGTAATAGATACTCTTGATTCAAACCTGTTCTCTGGGCTACAGGAACACCAAAAGCAGCAGGTAAATTTCTTTGCTTTTTAATGTGAGTTTTGTTTAAAGGAGAAATACCTTTAGACTGTTTCTTTTTTTTTAAAGACAAACATTTGTTTTAATCAACCATTGAGACATTTTCAGCAAGGTTCAAGTATCAGGGATTTCCTTCCCCCATCCTGCACCCAAAATTAACAAAAGAGAGAAGGAACAAAATATCCTAGAGTAACAATTAACCTTCAGCACATTTGCTTGTCACACAGCATATGCAGATGCAGGAGGAAGAAAAGCTCAACTGAATGCACACTGAAGTACTGTCCTTTCAAATTCTTACTAGAGGACACAGGTTTAAAAGAGTGCTTTAAAAAAATGGACCCAATTCTTCATGAGGCTCTTGTGAGGCATGGAGGTAAATGTGGTTGTCCTCCTCTGAGGTCTTACTGCAAGATAAGAACTTTCAACACAAATTTTCCTAACTTCTGGGTTACTGAAAAAAGTATATGTAGCTATATATATAACTCTCTATAATTATATATAAATTATATATGTATATAGCTACACATACCATTATACAGAGAGTTGTGATGAACGTCACCACCACTCCCCTCGCAGCTCCCTGATATTTTTCACTAGATAAGCTCCATGAACTTCAAGAAGTCCCACCTGGACCCAGAAAATGCTGTTCAGTTTTTCCAGCAGTAATCTAGGAAGGGTTATTGATAGCTGTTTGGCATTCAGTTCTGCAAAGTTCAGCAGAGCGAGCTGGGTCTGAAACTCGGGAACCAGGGTGGATTCCCTGCCTCCTGCTCCGTGTGGTGTTGCTCTGTGCCCTAACAGCGAAAAAAGTTCTCACTGTCCGGACTGTGGCAGTTCTTGTCAGGAGGACATTTTTGTTTTCAGAGACATGCTTTTTTTCCCTCTGGTGTTACATATAATTGTTCCAAGAAAAGAGATATTATAGTAGGTTATTGTATTATTTAGGTGGTAAACAGGATTGGATTATAATTTCCAGGGGAAGGAAGCCCTACACCCATCAGGAGTTATTCAACCAGATTACATATATCCACTGGTCTTAAAACCAGGCAATGGGCTGGTTTCACCACTGCATGAAATAAATCTGGGCAGGTCGAGCTGGCTTTTTACCCCCCCTTTTCTTTACCCAATCTGGCTTAGACAGCTTCATAAAATATTTTCTTTCACAAGTTGCTGGCAAAAGCATCAAAACCCTAGCTGGGCTTATATTACCGCTGACAAATCACAGTAATTCCTGATCAGAGCTACCGTAGTTATTCAGAGCAACTAGAGCAGCCACGGGGGCTGAGAGAGACTGACGGCACTGCAAAAATTACCTGCTAGAATTCTGTAGAGCTGCCAAGTAATTTGGGTTAACAGCTCTTTTCCTTAAAGAAGCACCTTGAGAAAAAGTTTGGCCCCGTAGTACCTCATCTCTAGATCAGTCCCAGCAGTCAGAGGAGCAGGATGACTGGGATTAAACTTGCCACGCCGGTCTATGATGTTGAAAAAGTTGTTGTCAGCGAAAAAAAAACCCAAACCAGAGGCAATTTAACAGCTCTCCAAACATCCCTAGTTTATAGCTGAGGGTAGCCCTAGAAATGAGAACGAATAGGACAACATCCCCACTTTTCATCTGGACAGGCACCTGCTATGTTCCACCCACGGGGATGAACAGTTGGAGGTCCCTGTGCAGGGACAGTCCTCACTCCTCGCTAACAGTACAGACCTTGTTACTGCAGTCATTTTATAGCTTACAAAGTCACACTTTTTTTTTTTTTAATAGTGGTTTAAATTCCTTGACACACCAGTGCTGAAGAAACCGGAGTAATCTGCTTGTAGTGAAAAGTGAAACTCTCATCACCATTTCAAGTTACAAACACCAGTTCTGTTCAGGAGAAGTTTCAGGGCCTCTTTTTCTAAATTTAGCCAGGTTTCAATATTACTGGAGGACAACCAGTCACAGCCTGGAATCCTCGTTTGATTTTACCCTTTCTTTTTAAGGGTTCCTTTATTTGTCTGAAGTGGTATAGAAAATAGTTTAAAGTTGATGTATTTTGATCCTTCATTTTTTAAAGCCTCAGTTTTCAGCTGGCAGCTTCTGGCTTCTCTAACAAGCGTTTCCAACACCTTTACAAACTGGTGTATTGTCTGATTGACTGCATCTTCAAAGGCTACCTCTTTTCAGGGGAATGGAGCTGGTAGTTTTATTCTGGGAAGTTTGCTGCATGATACAAGGATCTTTTTCTTTCTAGGACTCCTTATTCTAAAATAGAAGTAACTTTAGAGAAAAAAAAAGTACAAGACTGCTCTTTGTGTATTCAGCTAGCTAACTGTCATGATTTTATGAGGAGTCTCATGATACTTGGTATTTTTCTTAAAACCCTAGACCTTGGAGTCATACGTATATACAAGAGTTTCAGCACTAATTAAGAGAAGAAAGTTTCCAGCCTGCATGGATGTGGCAAAAACCTGAAAACAGTGAACCCTGAGAGAGAAGAGAAGGGCCTTTAAACTGCTTTTCAAAAAATCTCATGTTTTAGGAGCTATAACCCTAATTCTTGGAGGGACAGGGAGGCGCGGAGGCAGGGAAGTTAGGACTCCTTTACCCAGCATTGAGCTATGATACCTCTGCCACTGAAACACATCCTCTGAAACTCAGCCCTCTGTTTTTATTGTGTTATGCTAATTGGAGTCAGAGGCCATTCAGGCCTACAATAGGAAATGAGATTTAGGGAAAACCCACACCCAGAAGACAGGATTAAAAGGAGCTTCCTTGAATCCCAGCCCATCTCTTGCGGACAGACTGTGAAAGTTTCAGGTGTGCTAATTCTATTCTAAAAATTCAAATTCTAAAGCGAAATCAAGCAGAAGGAAAAAACTGTCCCTTACTCAGGTGACAAGTTAATAAAGGAATTGGAGGGATCCTAACAGCCTGCAGGCCAGCATTCAGGTTTATCATATTGGAGGCTTTACCAACTGAAGGACTAAAAGCATCTTTCAAGCTGCTTCAAGTCACTGAGAAGCTCACTCTAAAGACAGAAGCTGCCAGTATCTTTTCCCACAGTTAGGTTTTTCAGGACAAGGATTATTTTTTTTTTGGTCAATACAGAAGAATCTTTCCTTAGAGCTCCCACAGGGAAGCAGAGAGTGGATAATCCAGATCACAGAACAGGCCTTGCTCAGCTCAGTACTTTTGCCTGTGTCGTAACAGACATTAGATAACAAAGCAAACCTGCATAAGCAAGTCAGCCCATGGCAAAAAGAGTAATCCACTTAAGTTGGGTGGTTTCTGTGGTGCAATCCAGTGTAACACTGCTTCCCCTCTGGCAGTCCTTGCTAGAATCTAAGACAAGTTATAAGTAAAACAAGTTTGTGAGGCTCAGACAAGAGACCACTTTGTAAAGTAACTTGTGCGTGCATGACTTGAAAGAGCGAGAAGAAAGCGCGCTTAGGACACGTTATTACAGGAGCTGGCAGCAGGTAAAAGCCTCCTTTCCTGTTTTAGCTGGTTTATTAGTAATATGACTGCAGCACCTTAGATGTCAGCTGTGAGCTAGGACTGCACTAGACCTGGCAGCCAGAGATGCTCCTGGTCCTAAGAAGTCCATGTGTGGATGGTCCCTTCTAGAGCAGTGCAGATAAAGCATCTTTGCTCTCCAAATGCCTGGCACCTAGTCAGAGACCCCGCTGTGCGCTCCTCTCGAGGTAGGGAGGGGTGTGTGTGTGAACAGTCACACTGTCAAATGGGGAACAAAAGGTACCTGAACGCAATTGCAGCTGAATACAGGACAGCTAGAGCACAGCCTCTGAAACCTTGTAAGTCTCAAGTCTTTTCTCCATTTATTTCTCTGTTATGCGTTGATCTTAGAAGGAACATCTTCATTTAACTTCTCTACAGGCAGTTTAGGATTTTGCAAGTGAGTCCAGGAGAGGTTTGTACCAGACATGAGCATCTGCTATAGCAACTTCTCAGTCCTTTGCAGCTCTCCCTCTGGTCTGCCAGAGTCCTCACTCCTGAGCTGTGATCATCAGTTAAGCCATATGGAGCTGCTCTGCAGTATGCACAAACCAAGCCATCGAATCACCTCGCGTATCACTCGGTGCAAGCGATACCTGTCCTCAGCAACAAACAGCTAAGGCACTAGCTCTTCATCCTCCACGTGTCTGCTACTACAGGGGGAATGATGCAGCCAAGCCTTCGGAGGAGCTTGACCTACTTTGGAAGAGGGATGTTGGAGTTTGCATTCTTCCTCTCCACTTTTACTAGCCGCTGTTTATGTAGGGCCTCCAACAGTACTCATTAGAGAGGTGGCAGCAACCCAGGTAGAATATACTTTGTTGAGATCAAAGCATCGTGCAGAAATACCATATTCAGTATATTTATTAGAGATAAAATAACATCTATAAAGCATATGATTTTTTTAACTCTGAGGATCCTACATTGAGCAGTTGCTTATCTCCTATATTATGGAGAGCTTCCTCATGACTACCGGGGAAGAACAGAAAAGCATATTTCACAACTCTTCCTTTTTCTGACTTTCTCTCCCATCCTTATCTCAGCCCCTGCGAGCAGGAAACAAAAGGAGTCTGAAGACTCTCTGTATTCTGCTACTACTTCTATCACCCTCATAGCAACCAACTAGCTATTACTTATAAAAGCTCCTCACATGCAATATAATAATCACCTACACAGAGGAAGAAGTTCTAGCACTATGTTTTCAAAGTAAGGGTTTGCTGACCAGAAGATCTTTGCTCAAGAAACCCATCCAGTTTTCCCAAGCATCCCACCTGTAAAAGAGGCACATGGGCTGTTCATAACCTTACAGCTGCTTGCCCTTTACTCCAGCCTTACTCCATGGACATCAGCTGTTTTTCCCCACTAGCTCATCAAACTGATTAAGATAAGACACTTCCTTTTCTTCCACTTTGCTGGAACATTTTTTGCAGTAATTTGGAGTCCAGACAGGCTGAGAGGGCTCACTGAAGGGCTTTACTCTCCTGCAAAGCTACGCGCAACATGTTAAGCAGTCACGGGTGGAAGTTCATGGCAGGATTTCCCAGGTAGGAAGGGATAATGTGATATGCTATGAGAAATTTAGGAAGGGGAAGAATAATTTCAGGCTCAGTTTGGCAAATGTTTTATACAGGAACCTAGGTGGGAGAAAGAATAGTCATACAGTTAAAATGCTGGCTTTGTACACAGCTTTTGGCCTTTGGCTTTTCCAGAGGCTTCCTGTGTAACCTCTGACAAAAACCACTTCGAGAAAATTGTTTTTGAAGCTCTTTAGGCAAAAAAACAAAAAAAAAACCAAAAAAAAAGGAAATTGCTTTTGAGATAATTCTTGCATTCATACCTTGGTTTCCCGCATGTAAAAATGAAAGCAGTGATGTTACTTCTTCTTCTCCATCCTCGTTGGTTTCTCCCTGACATGAGGTGTGGGCTGGGGAATGCCTCTGAGGACAGGCTGTACCCTGCAATGAAGGCTCAGCCTCAGGAGAGGTCTGCCTGCGCTGCCAGCCTTGCTGTTGTGTACTGGGGCCATGCCAGCCTTGGAAGGCACCAACTGGAGGATGTCTGGGGAACGACCACTCCGGTGGTGCTGGGCCGCTTCCAGACACAGGGCTGAGATGGGGTTGGGGTTTAGTTTAGCTGGTGAGAAAGTCTGATGGAGAGGAGGCCCAATGTATATGTGCCCAGTGGTGTTGGCTGGTGTTGGTGTCACACTTCACACAACAAGGGCTCCATGCTTCTCGAGTCCCTGTCGGTCCTTACACAGAGTAAGGAGCAACTCAACAGGTCTGGGAGGAGATTGTGCATTTGTTTTTTCTTGGTTCCACTTGAGCTGAAATCACTTGATGAAATTCTTTGATGGGTGGGAGGGAGCAGGTGAAGCTTTGTGAAAAATCTTTACTAAAATACTTTAGGTTACCCATTTTAGCGTATCAAGTTATTGAGACATTTGGTATAAATTCTGTAGCAATTCTCCCCAAAGACTTCAGTAATTCGATCCTTTTTTTCTAAAGCACTGTATACTTTAATTAATAGCTTTTATATTTTAGAATAGCCAAAGGCAAGCTTCTTTAACCAGAAAAATGTATATATTGACACACCTTTAAGGCAATAAACTTTTCTGCATATTAATATTGAAAAGAAGCTCATTAATTAGGCAGTCACACAAACACACACACAAATCTTCTGATAGAATAAGTGCATTGAAAGTTTTAGATCACTTGGGACAAGTTCTGCCTGGAGCAAAGCTGCAAAGTTAATGCTCTGTATTAACTCCAGCAATCAGCCCCCAAAATGGCTGCATCCCTCAAGGCCAGTCGTTCCATTTGATCAGGCTGCAAAGCAAATTAGCATTCTCCTTGCCCCGGCTATGATGCTTCCTATTCTTTTCATGAATGATTTATTGGTCTCCCCTGCCCAGAATATGCTTGTTTTACCATCTACCTTTTCAGTGATGTTTGCCCCGACAAAAGGTAGATACCACCAAACCTGTGGTTTTGGTGCTAACTGGAACCTGCACTAGATGCTACTCTCTGTTACTCAAAAGCAGCGTTTGCTGCACGGTGGCAGGAGTTCGCTCTAGTGACTGCTTTCCCATTCGTCTTCCTTCAAATTCTCACTTCTTTGGATAAAGCTTCCTCTTACAGAAATGCTCGCAGGCTTCGGGGAAAGTCCTGCCTTTGCTAGGACATGATCACCAAACGCTGCAGAGGTGACTCACAGTAGCTGGTTCTCTTGGAGGATATCTTGCAAAAAAGGTCTGGGAGTGAAGCAAGAAGTCCTGCATAGGGCGTTTTTCACACACTCTAAGCCATCACAAGGAGGTTGCAGGGCAGAGGTGTTCCCTGCAGGTCTGGCCCCACGGTGTCCCACATGGCAGTGCTGACTGGGGGTACCAGTGCTCCCTCGCAGCCTGGGTCTCTTTGCTAGGGAAACTAGGGCCAGGGTGTTT
Source organism: Psophia crepitans (assembly GCA_013399095.1). NCBI lineage: Eukaryota > Metazoa > Chordata > Aves > Gruiformes > Psophiidae > Psophia > Psophia crepitans. Next base: position 301,214 of record VWZZ01007180.1, on the reverse strand, counting down.
GCAGGGGAAAGTGTCTCATTCAGTCCCAGTCACTGGAAATCCTCTGTTCTGCACTTTAGGTATAGCAAAAGAGCATCTGCTGGAACAGCTGGAACAGCCTTCTTCCTGCGGGTTCTTCAGCAACTTCTACTTTTCGTTTGTTTTGAAGATAGCTGTAAAAAAAAGCAATGCGTAAAAATAAGATTGGGATGATGCCTTCGCCCTCTTCTTCTCCCATATCTCTGCACTGGCTTGAAAAGGTTCTTGAGAGACAAAGTCCTCCCCACTTCTCTTTTCTCACTTCCTACTTCATGAAACTTTGTTATCAGTAAAACCCCATCTGATTTTCAGGAAAACTCTCCTACAAGGTATGGAGAAGTCAATCACTTTGGCTAAAATCTGAGTTGTTTTTCCCATGCATTCCTGAGCTGAATCAGTCTGTCAGTCTTAGTGTAGTCCTTCTTTTTCTTCTCTCTCTCTCACCCTTCCCCTCCTCCGCCCTCCCTGGAATTATTGATAAATACATGGAGAATCAATTCTAATGAGCTCTACAGTACAGACTCAATGCATCATGTGTATAAATATAGACCTGAACTTCAGACAGGTACCCAAAATGAACATGAAGTATATCAGTTATAGTTTGACTGCCACGTATGCCTACACTTATTTCCATGAGCTATTGCTTATTTTCATTTGTACAATCAAGACTAAAATCAAATCTGTGTCTTCTGATGTCCAGAGAACACTGACATGAGAACTGGTCTTATTAGCACTCATGGGAGATGCTGGTACAGCCTGGGAAGAGACTGTGCAGCTTCTGACTTCTTAAAATTTAATGACACAGTTTATAGGGCTTTGATCCTCTAAGTTATCTTTACTTACAAGCAGGCTCATGAAAGTCAATGGGACCTATTTACAATATAGAAAGTTAAACACAGGAGTTAGTCCGTGCAAGATCTATAGCTGCAAAACCAATACTGCCTTGTACAAATGTCATAACATTTTCTAAAAATTAATAAATGAAGAGATTGTTTCCTTTTCACCAAATATTGAAAGCATTTGGATTCTCTGTGCCCATTACAAGTGTCCCTCATGGGCTGGGGGGAGATTTCAGCACTAGGGTTGAATACATATTATTTTGTACTTTGAGCTGCTCTATACATCTGTCCTGGTCACTACATTTCTCTTTAAAATTCTTGAGGATAGTTCAATAATCCTATAGAATTGCTATAACTGTCAATGAAGTGCCTCTGGCCATTTTCATAGGTTTTAGGCATAGCTGAGCAGCAGCTTATTTGAGTGAAAACAACGCAGGAATGGAAGAAATTTTCTTTGCCAGCTGGAGTTATGCTGTGGGCAGCTTTTTGTTGTGTGTGTGTGTCCATTACCTGCTGTAGAAGAGAAGCTGTTAAACAAGTCAAAGCAGCACATACATCCAAAACCAGCTAACAAGTTCCTCTGCCCTGCAAAACTTTGTAGATAAAGGATTGGTTTTCCATAGCTTCGCTTCCATTCCATTCCTATGCGCATCACCAAAGTGTATGAGAGTCTCTGCTCAGATGTTCAGAGAAACAGCTAATTCATTGAGTTTTCTATGCTGGCAGATGACCGGTATGGAAAAACTTCAGCCTGAATATTCTAGGTTTGACAAAGATATAATTTACTGCAGATGGGGTCTTAACACAAAAAAACCATTTGGTTACCTCAATAAAGGGCAGCGTTGCCTATAAATATGTGCCATTGTGCTGGGAGGTATCGTAAAAAAATAATTAAGGCCAAACTGCTGTTGTCAATGTTGACAGACATTACTCACATCATCAGCCTGCGATGCATTGCCAGCATGAGGTAGGACTGCTCTGATCCTGAGGTAAGATGCTGAGTATCCTACCAGCCTAGCAGAAGATGCTGAGACAGCCCAGGCTTTCCTGGAGCTGAGCCCTGGAACCACATCATCTGAAACCGAAGGGTAGTGTAATGCCCTATCCCGAAGCCCGGTGATCTCACTCCTTCAGTTCTCTGAAGACTCTTTCCAGAAATGACACACCAAATAGAATGGTTAAAAGGGGCTACTTGGAAAGGTAAGACTACAGGAACTAGTGGAAGTTTTGTTTTGTTCACTAGTGAAGATACTTTCCTTGCATGTGCCAAGATAAAAAAATGAATATTTGTCTGAGAGCTGGGTGATTCCCCAGATTTTGTGCTCATTTACTAACCCCAAGCTAACGATAAATGCATCAGCTCTGCTCCTTTGGGTGCCTGCTTGTCTGTGCCCCTGCTTGCTATGTGCCTGTCCTTGCTTGCCCTCGTGTCTGTTGAAAAGGCACAGCACTCAGCCAAGGGCCAACCCTTCCACACATGAGTATAAAAAGGCACATGGCCTTTCCCCAGTGCACCTGCAGGGAAAGAAAAAAAAAAAAAAGGCTTTTCTTGATCTAGGCAAGGCACAAGGCTGACCACACTTAGGTGAAAAAAAAATAATATTCTACTGCTTTGCTTGAAACTTGGCGTGAAGCTTCAAAGTACAGGACATTGCACTGGGCTGGCCTGAAGTTGCCAAAGTTGCTAATGAGCAGTGGAGGCCTGGATACAGCCAGAAATGACCTGCCAAGGCAACAGAAAGCTGAAAATCATTTTCTGGGAGAAGGTACATGCCATCGGCAGCGCCCGCATACTGCTCCCGGGAGTTCTTTTGGTTGTCGCCTTCTACTGAAATGTCTCTTTGCAGCAGTCCCTCAGAGGATCAGTCTCCATAAGAGCAGAACAACTGCTGCATCCTGTGTTGGTGAACATAGGGTTTGAAAGCTGTGTCCCGATACTCTCCAGAGAAGCAGTAAGCACCAGTATACAAACTGCCCTCCTTTGCGGGCTGCATCAGCAACGCTGAGGTCGTCTTGCAGGGATCCCTCCCATGAGAAATTTGGAGTACTGTGAAGGACCCACCTTTCCCTCTCCAGGACAGATGAGTCAACAGTAGCTCATCTTCTCGGGTCCCAAATGACATGTCTCACTACCCTTCTGCAAAATGATGAACTGTGACATCTCCTGAGTCATGGCACTTTTGCTGCTTGGATCTCCCAAATTGTTACTTCTCCCGACAATTTGATTCCAAAGTTTGGTGAGCAGAAAATCACAAGTATTTCCCCACAAAATATTTTGGAAAGAAAAAAAACCAAACCACATTTTCACTTTTTCCATTCTTTTGGGAGAGACTTTCCAGCTACTCACTTAAAAACAAACAAACCCCAAAGCAGTAAACATCCAGCTTCTGGCTATTTCCAGTGTTTTCAAATTATTCTTTCAGTTTGGGGATTATTTTTTGATGTTGCTGAAAACCAAACTGTTTAGATATTTGCTTTTTTTAATAGTTTCAGCAAAACACATTGAAAAGATTTGGCTTCATCTGAGTGTGGGTTGGGAACATTTTAAAATTCTCAAATATTTTGCAGGAAGAGAAATCCCTTCCTACCCAGCTCGGCCATCTGCCTGCTATAGTAATGCTCATTTTCTTGCTTGTTTTACCACTTGCCTCCCTCTTATATTTGCACTAATTCTGATTTTCTCTGGACAGGGACTTCACCTTCCTTTGCAATTGTTCAGCGCTCTCTCTGTTTAGAGTATTACTTTCATGCAGATGGGAAGTAATGATAATGGATTTGAAAATGTGTATTTAAGTCTAAAGGCTATTTAAGATTCCCCATTCAATTTCATAGAATAATTAGCAGGCAAATATATACAGACCTTTAATTTTCAGTCTTTTCTGAGGTTAATTTCTTCAAGGTTCAGCCACAGTGCTAAGTGTTTTTTTCTAGAAGTGTCTAGAAACATTTTTCTTGGTCATTCCTCAGGACATAAGAATGTATTGGCCTTGGTTCTTTGGCTTGTGCAAGCTGAATGCAAAAGCCCTTGGAAAAACTTGGACCATTAGACTTGGCTTAAAATGTTCAGCAATTCCATTTAGACATCCAGACTTTACTCAAAGTACTCAAGCTTAGAAATACAAGTTTTTTTTTTTTCCCAAAGGAAAATGGAGTTTTTAACAGGGCTTCCTGACTGCTGCTGGTGGTGATGTTACAGGGACAATCACCGTTGTGGCAGTTCTTTGATGCCTCTCCTTCTGGCCCTTGCTGAAAAGTAGGAAGTAGTGAAGTGCCTGAAAACATAATTAATACTAGTAAAACTTTGATCAGTACTTTCATTAATGCATCTGCTAGTGTTTCAACTATACCAGGTAATAAAACCTCCCACTGTCTTTTAATTGCCATTTTATTACAGATGGAGCTGATTGTACCACCACCAGTTACAGCAGGCTGAGACTTCACACGGCAAGCAAAGGCGGTTAGGATAACCCAGCTCTCTGAGACCACACGGCACGGAGCAGTGGAACTGGGAACAAGCCCCATCAGCTTCAACTTGCTCATAGTAGTTTACTAGATAAATGTAGTTAGAAAAAATACAGTTAAAAATAAATGAGAACGTTAGCCTGGATTCCAGTTTGCCAACAATTTCATGTGCTTTTTGTTAACTAGATTGTTGGTTAAATCTTAAATAAATCAATTATTATTGAATGAAAATATCCCATTGCGGCGTGCAGAGGTGATAGACTCGCAAGTACTTTCCTAGCCTGGTTTCACAGCGCTATCACTGGGCTGTTTGTGGCTATCAGTTTCTCCCTGGACCTGTTACCTAATTTCAACCCATTTGTCAGTGCATTCAAAGATATAACGTGCTTATAAGTCTTAGGAAAAGAGGTGCCCAGGTCCAGGGAACGTGATTTTGTCACATCCCTTCCACTAAACCTGCTGTATGAGCTCATTCCCTGTGAGACATCAGAAAATCAAGTCAATCCTGAGCTATATGTCCAAGGGCTACGTTGGTTCTGCTGCTCACGGGACTCTATTTCTGAAAATGATTCATCTCACTCATGCACTCCCACACACACAGACACTTTCCCTGCTCTCACCACAAACACTGCTTGGCAGGATGATTTTCTGCTGCTGCATATATACCCTCACAATCTCTTCTTTTCGGTGTCCTGTTTATCTCTGGGTAACAGGCATCACCTCTTCATTCTCTCCTGCTCTGACTTTTGCCATCAAGCTCTTCTTAATACCCAGTTCCCTTCATTAAATAATTGCTCTAAGGTGATTGCCACTGCATATGCTTCCTTTTTGTGTGGTCCCATTTAAGTTTTGCCAACAAATGTCCCTAAAATACTGTCACTGTTTAAATGCTTTCTCATCATTACATACTACTGCTTGATCCATTTTTAATTCCACTTAGGGCTCAGTTCTTCAACTTTGCTTCTGTGCATGTAAATTTTTTTTTTTTTTCTGAAGGCCTTTGGAGCATCTCTGTTCAGGGCCTGCTGATTTGGAAATCACCTTCTTATCAACAACAAGATACAAGTGAAAAGTTATGTCAACCCTCTACTTCTGCTTGGATGATTCATAGCACATCCCTCCCACCAATTACTTCTTTTCCACACTTTTTTTTCCTCCAGAAGAAGTGGGCCAGAGGGCAAAGGTACAATCTGGTTCATGGTTGATCCTCCCCAAAGTGCAGAGGTGTGGGTAAGTCAGTTAGAGACACAATGGTTAAATCTGCTATAGGGATCTCTGGTTTATTTTTCCCTAGAGCTTGGGTAAAGTTTCCTCTTATTTTGTTTCCTCTCATGTTTTTGTCCTGCTGTTTGAGGTAAAATCATCCTGAAATCTCCCACACCTTCCTCGTCATCTTTGCTCCCTGCCTCCTCAGCTCTTCTAAACCTTTTGTTTTACTCAGAAACCCACTTCCACCTTCTCTAGTCCCTCTCACCTCTTCTGCACAAGCCTGTGAACTTCAACACCCCTGTCTTTCGTTCCTCACCAGAGTTTGGTTATGTCTGATGTTGAAATCTCCTCTGTGTGCAGACACTGTGAGTTCCCCTTTCCAGGTTGTCATGGTTTTTGTGTTGTTGTAAGAAAACAACCAATTGTGTTCCTACCACGAATCACTGTGAGACCATTTAGGGCAACTCAGCCTCCTTATCTGAGATCAGATCAGGGCCAGAACTAAAAACCCTGTGCCACAAACGCTGGGGAGCCTGGATGTAACTCTGCATATTATGGCAAGATGAGGAAGCATCAGGCAGATGCGCATTCTTATTCCACCACTTCTGTCTCCAGTGCACACAGCCTTAGTCCTACGCAAGAACTTCTCAACAATCTCTAACAAGATCTTCTGTAGAAGCCACTAATACATCACAGAAAAAGATCAGGAGACAGTAAGAGCTCTCACTGATGGTCTAGGTTTCTTGAATAGCCATCCATTCTTATGTTAAATGATCTCAACAGGCACTTCTTGGCAGTTGACAGCTGCCCATGCTGAGAAGGCGGCAAAGAACTGCATATGGTACCTTCTCCTTTGACTTTGGAAAAAAACTCATCTGGACTCCAAAAAAAGGAAACAACCTTACATGTATACATAAAAGCATTTGTGTATTTGAAGCAAAAAATGCAAATAGAGAGAAATTGGGGATTTTTTTAAAATATTCTTTATTGGATAGGAAGTCGTCTCTCGAATTTGCAGAAATGGACTCTGAAGAGTGGGGTGTAATGTCCTGAGCAGCAAAGACCCATTTCTCCCTGTAGCCCTTCTCCAAGGAGAGCCTGTTTGCTTTTCCATGGAGCTGACTTGTTTTCTGCTCCCTCTGCTCTGGGATCTTCAGGCTGCTCATCTTCCCATGCAGCCGGTTCTTCTGTCCATGTTCTCAGGAGCTCATAGCACACAGCTCCTCGTAATCTTCTGCCAAACTGGTGATTTACTTGCGGTGGTGTTCCCATTGCAACATCACATTGCAATCCCCCGTAGTAGTGTCTCCAAAGAACTGTATGATTATAATACAAATGTTTAAAGGGTGGCTGTGAATCTGAAGGCGCAATGCTGGGTTGGGTTTGGCAGGCTCACAGGTAGCAAGCTTGGGTGGGTGCGGATTTCTGCCTGAATAATTAATGCATCCCTAGAAGCGTTATTTGAGGTTTGGGTGTCAGAGCAGATTTTGTTGAATTTTAATATTTCCTGTAACTTACACATCTCATCGTTGCCCAGTTATTGTTTCCTATGCTCTCTGGAACGATACCACCTTCCACTCGCTGGCAAGTTGCGGCTCTGTGAACATGTTAAATCTCTCATCCCATTCCAGAGTATTTTCAGCCCTCCAGCAAAGTGTTTGTAATCTTGTCACCCCATGTGGTTTGATCTTCCAACACCCAGCAAGGCTGAATAAACTCGCCTTGTAACAGCTCCTCGTTAAGGGAAAATGGCATCTGACACACCCAATGAAACAAAGCAATGAGTAACAGTAACATTATAGACACATTAAAAATGCAGCTCTCAGATTCCAGCCATCATGGGCCCTGCTAAACCATTCCCATCCCAGCAACCCATCCTGTACCTACAAGTTATCCAGGCAAGGTGGGAAGAGTGAGGGAAGGGGAGAGACCGTGGCAGTAGACCTGAATAAATGAGGCGGCCCCAGAGGCTGCTTTACAGTTGCAACATTGAGCGTCGAGTTAAGAAAGAAAGAATATGAAGTGAGCAAAGTGCATAGGAAGCACATTTCTGGTGGTAGTCAAGTGACACCCCAACCTTTGGAAAAGCACAGGCAGACGACACGTAGCTTCGTGTGCAATTACAAAGGATGTGGCCATTTACCACAACCGTGAATGCAGTTGCAATTAGTATGGTGAAAGTGTGGGCCTGAAGTTTCCAAGTACAAAGATGCCATTTATCCCACTCCTTAGGAAAAGAAAAAGGACGTTAAACTGCAGTGATTCCTATTTCTTGGCAAGAACTGTAGAATTTTGTCACAGCAAAAATTGGTGAACCCCCTAAAGATGCTATTGCTCGTGCACAAACACCCGTGAGGTGATCCCTGCTGCTTTGGCAAAGTGACCTCTTTCTGTGGATTCTGCTCTGTAAAAATAAACTGAATGGAGTAGTTCTTTCCCTTTGGATTTTTCTCACTCAGGAAACACCTATGCCCAAATCCTTAGCTGGTGTAAATCTGCAAAGCTCCTCTGACTTCAGTAACGCTCTGCCAAGTCCCTCCATCAGAGAATGTGACCTGTTATTTTGGCTGAGCCTGTAAATTGCCAGTTCTGTGTTTTTGGACCAATTGTTAGGTAGCTAATCCTCCAATTTGCACATGTAGACAGTCTGAGCACTCCCATGTGAGTTTTTGCCTAAGTAAAACCGTAGCCAACACAAAGTGAGTGGGCAAGCATCTAGGTGTGTAATTCAAAGCGTGCAAACGTGGAGGCTGAGTTTAGATTTCCCCCAAACGCGGCCCTTTAAATCTTTTTTTTTTTTTTTTTTTTGCAATCTCCTCGCACACAAAAACCACACACACAGTCCCTCAAAACCCACACTCACAAAAACCAGCTGTAAGAGAAGGAAAGACAATGAGGCGCATTGTGGAGGAGCAGTCAGTCAAATCTCCCCCTGCGTTCCCCACCCAGAGCCAGCACATGCTGGGAGTCAATCAGCTCTTAGGGGAGCACAGGGAAAACATACACCCACAGAAACTGCTCAAATAATCCCACTCCCTCCAATCCTATAGGACTTTGGTGGTTTCGGTGTGGGACTTCCTTTCCACCAACTCCTCCACTCCAAAACAATATTTCAAACTGAAGTGTTAGGGGAAAAGTGTATTTATTTTTTCTGGGTATTTTTTTATCCTTATTGCGTTCTCCCAGAGCGAGAAAAGTCATTTTTACAGGGAGAGACTGATTAAGCCTAAGACTGTCAACAGTGGAGCCTAAATGGAAGTTTATGTGCAGACACCTGCCAGTGCGGTCAGCGGAGGCTCTGCTGTACCCAGCCCTGAAGAGGAAAAAAGAAGGTTCCTAGCCAGGGGCTTAAAAACTTAAACCAATAAGGTCTTCATTAGGAAAAAAATAGTCCAGGGGTTTTGCTTTAATTGTTTGACTCATTCTTGAGAATAGCTGTGCAAACTACTTAGAATAATCGGAATTCTCAACAGGCTTTCTAGAGCCCAGCGTGTCCATCCCTGGCTGACTCCACCTGCAAGTGCTTCCACTGACCTCAGCGAGCTGGCCAGCGTGGAGAGGCTCACCCGCGTAGTTACTCGCAGTGTTTTATTCAGTCCGGTAATGACGCAATGACGTAAAGAATTAGGAGACATGGAACAAATACCTGTGAGATCGGGTGTGCCTGCTAAGCACTTCTGAATGCTCTGAAAATGTGATTGCATTGCTCACAGAAGCGGGACCGCTTGCTGATTGATGCTGATTCTTGGTACCTGTCAGTACGTGATGAGTCAAGAGCAGCCTTTCTTCTGTTATTTCCATCTTTCTTCTTCTAAGCAGCCTGGGGTCACAACGTGTCCAGTGCTTAGAGCCTGTTTATGAACAGGCTGCCTGTGCCGCAGGCTCCCCAGAGCCCTGCTCGTCGCAGGACCTCGGGAAGGGAGCGCCATTCCTCCGCCCCCTGCAGCAAGCACAGCTCAGCTGGGATATCTGGAGAGCACAGGCCTGCACACCATTGCTCTGAGCCCAAATACATCACACAGGCATTTAATTAGTTCTTTAATTCCTGAGGATTTATGAGCCTCCATCTTCACTAATTTGCCTCAATACAACATCAGAAGGTATTTGAGCACATCCAGGAAGTTTTAATGTGGGACTAAGTGCTTCTAAAAATGCTATGCCTGCCAGAGAGGGTTAAATTTAAAGTAAAGTTGGGTTGGTTTTTTTTTTTATTTTATTTTGGGTGATGTTTTTGCCAGAAGCAGTACCCTGGAAGAGTCCAGCAACCTGTCTGCGTCTTCAGAAAATTACAGGTGTTTAAGCGGGCTGTGCTGAAAGGCAGACTGCGAGATAATAGGTGTTTTCTGCCTCTCCAGGTTCTTCTGCTACTGTGACTCCTCCTTACCTCATCCACGGGGTCTGACGACAGATGCTCTGCTTTGCAGGAGTGGGTCACCCGGAGCCTGTTGGGCAGGTTCAGTCGCTGCGCCGAGGCTGGTGATTATGTGCCGGGGTGGTTTGCTGGGACTGATGGTGCAGCTGCAGTGCAGGACCCATGCGTTCCACCCACTCCCTTGCCATCACCACAAACCCGATTCTGACCTGTCCTGAAGTGTGGTGGGTTCTTACCTCTCTTGCCATGGTGGCTTCTGATGTACTATGATCTAACTCCCAGGTAATCTGCTATTGCTGGGCAAATCCACTGCAAATGCAATCAATGAAACAGAAATGCTCCTTGCAATTTGTAGTCCAGCCTGCCAAAATAAAAAGGGTGAAAAGATTGTTGCTGCCTTCTTAGATAGGTTACCCCCAAGGATTTTTCTCTTGTACTCTCCTTTCTGCCTACCAGACAGACAATGGTTTTTTTGCCAGTGCTCCCCCTCCCTTTTAAAAGATCTAGAGGCACCATAAGTCTGTCAGGAGAAACCTTAGGTGTTTTACTCTTCCCATTTTCTCCCCTCCTACTTTTATTTTTAAATTCACTCTTACATATGGAATTCCATCTTTAAAACATCGTTCTACCGTCAAGCTAGAGCAGGGATGACATTCAGAGCCAGTCTCCCACTGACCTCAGCGAGCCCTGGTCAGCCTGAACACCTTCTTGTCTTGTACTGCCATGGCCAGAAGCGGTGTGAGCGGAACGAAGATCGGGGAAGGTTTCAGGGAAAGAAAAATGGCTTAGATAGGCTTGAGGGAAAGGAAGCTCACTTCTGGGACACCTCAAACAGCTGCTTAGCAAAACTATTAATAACTTGCCAGAAGAATAAAAGGGATGGGTGAAGCAAAACAAGAGGACCTGCCTGAATTCCCAGTCGGGTTTTGCACACACCAGTGGTGATGATTCACTGTCTGGTTTTCACTTTGTTCCCTTCCTTTGGCACTTGGCAGTTTCCTAACTCTTGTACAGCTCTGCCTGCCCTTTCACTTTTTCTGACCCTTTTGGCTTTTTTTCTCTGGTTGCTTTATTAGCAATGACCCAATCTCCGGAAAATTTGGCCCCCACTTTCTCTCTGTTTATTTAATTTCAGTTCATTGACTTCTGCTAGAAATTATTTAAGTGCTTTAAGAGCATAATTGAGAAAAGAATTATTAATATTTTGTCAGATCTTGCCTCACCACTAATGGAGCATTAATATTAGAAAGTTGATCAAAAAATGGCATCTTGGAAATAGATACGTAGCAAAACGAAACCAGCTTCCTTTGTTCCTTTCCATTATTTTGCAGGCATCTTCCCAAATTAAAATTCTCACCAAATATGTGTACTAAGCCATGGCAGGACTTACAGCGGTGCTGCTCCCCCAGCAAACCCCATTACCTCTCTTGCCCCTGCAGAAATGTGGCCCTGGCGTGACGGGTGGTGAAAGCTGCCCTGGCACCGGCACCAGGGCTTTGGTGGGGTCAGGATCTGGTCCTTTTCACTGGTGATGACAAAAATGTCAGTCTGATAACCCTGACAGGGAAAAGAAGAGGCATGATAAGACCTGCATGCATTTCTTACATTATTTTTCACCCTTTATGACTCTAAACGAAGCTGCAAGGCAGGAAGGAGAGAGGGCAGGGCAGCTGCCTACATCTGCCGATGCCGCCAGCAAAGGACGAAGGAGCAGGTTGTTCCTGGAGAAATCACTTCTGGACTGTCAAAGACGTGCAGCAAACTTCCTGATAAGCGACATTTTTCCTGTAATTAATTTGCTTTAGTCAGAAAGAAAACATTACCTCGTGTTTTGCTGCAAAGTGGGAGGGGAGTTGCTCCTCTTGTCTCACTCACTGCACTTTTTTTTTTTTTAATTAGAACATCAACATCTTCTTTACAAAAATCTGCAAACTTTTCACTTTTAAACTGAATATTTTAACCAGCTCTTTAATAAATACAGTGCTGGATGTTCAAACCCACAGCAGGAGGCTTCTGCTGCACGTCCAAGTAGTGCCGAAGCTTTCACCATGGGAGAGCTGCCCGCGGCAGGTCCCGTGAGCCCGTTTCGCTCTGTTCGGGCCCAGATAACCTTGTTGGTCTGTTCCTCCAGCTCATTTCAGAAGTGATACCAGCTCCTTGGGAGGGCAGCCGCTGCGAGGTGTTTGCTGCTATCTCCTCTCGACACCCAGAAAACAGCCCTGAGTCATAGACGCTTCCAGGCTCAAAGGGAAGGTTTTAATAAGACTTTGGTTTCACGGGGGAATAAAACTATATTTTCTTCTCATCTCAGCCTCTGTTTCCTTCAACTCTTGGCAGGGAATGGCTTGGGATATTTATTGCTCTCTGTAATTTCTTTCGGGACTCCCTTATTTTTATTTTATGCATGGCCTAATGCAAGGGTCTCCCAATTTCAGAGGAGGAAAATTAATCTGTTTCCTCTCCATAGCAAAGTGTGTGCTTCTGCCATCAAGCTGAGCTCTAGCTGGTATTCACCCTGGGCCCTGGCCTGGGCCCGCAGTCCTGCAGGGCTGTCTTTGGGAATAAGGCTCGGTGAATAATTTATTTTTCAGTTTGGCTGCTGGGAGTCAAGGGGAAATTCAGTTCAATTCAGACTAAATCTCCCTCTTTCCCTGCACACAGGTAGATCTTTTTGCTGCACTTCACCAGGCTGCACAATGGGTAGTTCTGCTGCTATAAGCCATGTGCACGCGTTTTTGCTTGCATGTTTTGAAATTTCTGTACGCAGTGCTGAACTTGAAGACATCAGCTACTCATCGCCAGCACACAGGCCACAATGGAGAAAAAAACGCTCTCTGCATCCCACCAAGATGCCAAAAACATCATAGAATCATAGAATACCCCGAGCTGGAAGAGACCCATAAGGAGCATCGAGTCCATCTCCTGGCTCCACACAGGACCAGTTGAATCAGAGCATATTACTGGGATCATGGGGACAAAAAGGTTGCTTCGATTGCTGTTCCCTCACCCACTTGCTGCTGCAGCAGGGCATGGCCAGACCCGAGGATGTGGTCAGGGGCCAGGAGCAGATGCTGGGAGGTGGACGGTCCCTGCGTGGCAGAGGGCAGCACCCACATGAAGGGGACAGGAAAGTTCTTCGAGCTCTGTGCAAAGAGGAATCGGGAATCTCAGAGCCCACCAAAGTGTTTCACTTCCTCTGAAGATGGAAACTGTGAAGCAATTACTGACAGTAACCTGCTTTATCATTGTGAACTGAACGTGGTATTTGACCCTATTTTGAAAGGTGGGGAAGGATCTGTCTAACTCTGTACATATTATTCTGCTTAGTGTTAGAGCTCTAGTATTTGACAAGTAAATATATATTGCAAAAGGAACTTTGCTGCCATCGCTAACGTGGCCTGACAAAGTTCCTGGAGCACTCCATGGCCACCAACTTGCAGCTGCTTAAGGAGATGCTGCTGAAATTTTTAGCCTAACAGCTTCCATGAGCAGCTTATTCCTGGGCGCTGTTGTGTAGTGGTTATTTTCAGCTTACATACGCTACCCTCTCCCCTTAAAGGATTCTTGTGTCTCCTTGCATCCCATGCTGTCTAGTATGTCCCTTCAGAAGAGGCTCCCAGGTCTTCCCAGGCTCTGTGCGGTGCCACTCCTCACAGCAGAAACACGGGCTGTGCTGCTCCCATTTCACCCATGCACTGTGCAATGGCATTTATCCTTCCTGAGCAACGGATGGTGTGGTTCAAGATCGATCTTTTGAAAAGATAGTTATTAATTGCTGGAGAGGAGAGGAATTCCTGAAAGAGGAAGTGCCTCTTGCACCCCAGTTCCTTTTGCTCTTAACTGGGCCATGTCTCAGAGTAACCCAAGGTAAGACGGTTGAAAATCATGTGCCTCTCACTTGCTGGTGCCCCTCTGCTTCCACAATTGTGCCACACGTCAGCACTGCCTGTGGAAGTTCAGCACTGTTAAACCCTCCTGTCCTTCAGGGCAACAGAAAGTTTCCAGGCTCTGCCCAGTTCAGCCTCTTCAGAACCCAATGGGATTTTTCCAGGAGAAAAATGAAGGTTTAGTCATGTACTTCAGAGGTGAAGACACCCAGAATGAGGTTTTCAGTTTTCCCCTTATGGCAAATTTTCATTCAAAGACACTTTCAGTCTAAACTCTTCTATTTCAGGCACTGGATGAGAAAACAAAGTTAAACTGAACTAAAGCTTCCCCAGCTGAGGTTAGCTGAGCATTGAACTTCTTTCTGGTGAAACAGGGCTACACGTGTCACTAAATCAGTAGGACATTATTTTGAAATGCAGCCTATGAAAGCAGGCTTGCTAGGGAATAGTGCGGTGTTTTCAAAACAGAGGGGCTGATTTCTCGTTACTTTGCAAAATTATTTGCGGCTAAACTGCCTTGTCTAGGTTATACAGGGTCACTCTGTCTGAATACCAGACAGGTGAGATACACGTGTATTATCGCTAAGGTTTTTTTACCATGCCTTCCATATAAGGTATATTTTCACTTCAAAACTTAACCTCGCCTTGCATCAGGTTGGGGGAATTCACCACGCTGTGAGTCAAAGCCCAGGCGAGCAGCAGAAGAGATCGCCCAGGGAGGGTGTGGATTTGTGTCCCCAGATGCTTTTGAGAACAGGTTAGACAAACAAGGAGCACCGTAAGTAGATCTGATCCTGCCTTAGGGAACTGAGCTGAACTACATGACCTCTCCAGGTCCCTTCCAGACTACTTTCCACAGCTCCAAGACCAGAGTGACAGCAGGAAAGGGAATATGGCTCTTTGAGTGTTTAGTTACTCTGTGAGTTGTGAATTTAACACCTGCCATCATGTACTCAGCGAAGCACTTGAGCACCAAGGATAGTGCCACGAAGTGGGCTCTTCTCTGGAAAAGAGAAACGCCAACCTGCAGCTCCAGTGAAGGTGACACAGCAGCATCATCAGAAGGTCTCCCAAAGAGGTTGGACAACACTCACATCTGCTAATAACAGGCTGGAGGGGGGCCCTGCTGTAACTGTGGGGTTACAGCCCCACAGAGAAGCTTTTTTTTCCCTTTTTTTTCTTTCCCCCCGATGAAACATAGTAAGATTTGTTCCCCTCCTGTTAGCAACTGAAACATATATATCAGCGTTAACCCTCAGGCTAGCATTAAGCTTATTGACTCATAGGCTTTACAGATCAGGAGGGACTATTGCGCTCACCTTGTCTGCCCCCTTGCAGAGGCTCGAGAACCTCACCCAGGTATGTCTACCTAAAGTCATTAGCTCCCGTTCGATCAAGTGCAAAGCCCTCACCTGACCTGGAGGGGAGAAAGGCAAGAGAGCAGTGCAACCACATGGCTGGTCCCACGTTGTATGACCAGGGGTGTGCATACTGCACAGGCTGTCTCAGGGGGACTCATGTACCATTACTTCTCCCAGAGAATCTGCACCTTACTGCCCCATAACTGCTAGAGAGTGATGAAGTGACAACGATGCCACCATCTCCCTTGGCACTAATAGCCAAGATCTTTTGTACATTTGCATCTGATTTGTAGTTTGACTTTTTCTAGTTTTAACCAAAAAGCTATTTGAGTAAAAAGCTGCCTTTATTTTTATCCTCAGTAATACTGCTTAGCTTTTATCCACTACTCTTTATTGGTAGAGCTGAACATGATCTACCAAGAGGGTCAGTATTCCCTCTCCACTCCACTGGGAAAACTGGGGCATAACATAATTTAGCATAAGTTGTATTATTATGGATTCATATTTCTAAAAAAATAAAGAACCACAAAAAATGCTTTTCCTGTTCTCTTGATTGCACACACACTGGCAATAGCAGCATATGCAAACTTATCTTTGTAAAAAAATATGATTCTTTGTCATCAATAACACTGTAAAAGTGGCTCTTCAGAAGATAATGCTCCATAAATCTGAACCATTCACTCCTGCATCTACATTTTCTTTTTCTTCGAAAAGTTTTGTGATAGTGGAGAAATAAAGTCTACAAGCTCAAATTAATCTTCTCTCCAGTTAGTCCTCAAAAAATGTGGTTAAATCAATAGGAAGCAATACAATCAAAAAGTAAAAAGAAGTAATGATACTCCACAACAAAGCCATGAGAGAGGCCACTGCAGACCCTACGGAGATGTAATACTAGGTAGTGGATTAGTCAGAAGGAGGCACAAGCTGCTAAACAGAGCAGTTCCCCCCCCCCCCCCTCACCCCCCTTCCGGTGACCAATTT
>VWZZ01007180.1:250566-285057 GCA_013399095.1 Psophia crepitans | reverse complement strand
CACTCCTTTCAGTGTACTAATTAATCAGGCATAAAAAGCTCATCAAGGAGCAGTCCAGCAATGAGAACCAGACTAAAACAAGGTTATCCTGAAGGTTAAAGACACAGGATCTTCTTTTATTGCTTAAAAAAACAAAAGAAAATCCCTCTTGCCATCCTCCCCTGATACACCACTCAAGGGCTGACTTAAACCAACACTCTCTTGCAGGGGAGGCAAGATTGACAGCTGTCGCCGAGGCCTTAAATCTTCTTGGGAGGGGAAAGTGAATGACAAGGGCTAATACTGAGGATGGCTCATCAGCTTTGCCTTTCATTTTCCTGTCCTTTGTTCTTCAGCCTGGAGCTGTCATTGCATTTACATTGGTAGCCCTTGGTAGTTTCCTGGCTGTTGCCTTTTCATTTAATCCAGAAAAGCTCAGCTCTCCAAGCAGACACCAAAATGAGTCCCTGCATCCACAAGTGCTCAGCATCACATGAGCATGGTGGGAGCATCCAATTGCAGAGGTTTTATCCACTCCCATGAATGTTGGCATACACCCAAAAACTCAGTCTTCACGGGAGGTGCTAAACACTGGGGAATGGGGTCTTACTAGCAGTTTTGTGAAATATTGATGACTGCTTGGAAAAAAAATCCCATGCATCAAATGGCAGAGTGTTTTCTGGGTCTCTGAAGGATGTACAAACTGCTGTTGACGTTGTTTCTTGGAACACCAGGAAATGGTCATGGTAAACAAGATCCCCTTGGTCCTGCAAGCATTAGGGGTGATGTACACTACTGCCCTCTACTGCCATGATCACCCAGGTTTAACCATGGGTCACGTCTTAGAAAACCATCATCGGTTTGAGTGTTCTTTAGTTCAAATGGGACATCTGTTCTTGGAACAAGGCTGTCTCTGCTAGGTTCTTGCAACCCATGTGAAGGTTTCAATGGCCATACAGCAGAGAAATAGCCATGACACATCAGTTAACAAGATATAATAGCTTCTGATAACCATCCTTAATATATACCGAAACAGGTTTGTTTTTTTCTTATTTATTTATTTATTTGCTGCACAGAAGCTAGCAGTCTCCTGAATTCAATTAAAAAACACTATATTGAGTCTTCGGGTCTTCATCTTCTGAAGCTGGAGTAAGGTCTCTCTGTGACTGTGTTAGGTAGATCTATATTTTATTTCTTTCCTTAGTCACCCGGTAGGTACTAGACTGTTAGTTAGAATATGATTCAATCAGTGTTGTCACCTAAATGCTTCAAGGAAAAATTGCTGGTTGTCATTTCGTCATATTTCCATTGCAACTGGTCCTGAAGTGGGCAGTCTCAGAAGTGCAGCCAAGAGCTGGATTAGCCAGGACAGTCCCCTCACTGCCTGGGGTTGTTTGGAAACCTGGATATCGTGCCTGGCTCTGCTAGGTTGACTGGAGTTAGGCAGAAATGCAAAGGATCCGTGGGATTTTTAGTCTTTCTAGAATCTGGGAGTCTTAACCTGTCTGCTTCTCAAAAGCAAGAACAACAGAACTTCTTTCTCTTGGCCTTTGTTTCTTGTGGTTCTATCATAATTTTTTTCAGGCCTAGGATAATGACCTATTAAATGTGATTAATGCTCCTAGCCTGAAGGGATGTTGGTATCAGATAGTAACAGAAGGAACAGTGGTCTTAATGGAAGTGATGCTGGAGAAATGCCACTGCTTTGCAGACCTGAGCTGTTGGAGAGCTGACTAGTCTGCAAAGCTGCAGAGCTGCTGACCACATGTGCCCAAAACCAAGTATCATTTCTTGGGAAAAGGGAAGAGGACTCAGAGCACACACTCCCTTTGGTGGCTTTTTGCATCAGTCAGGGGATGAAGCGGCTAGAAAGACAAAACCAGAATATAAACAGGCACAAGAGAGAGGGGGGACAGAGAAGAGACATGAGGGAGGATGTGCTAACCAAAGGAAATACAAATTAGATCAGAGGTATATAGGATTAAGAAGGTAACTAAGACGCATAAGTGGAGAATGAGATACACATGAAGAGCTCAAAAGTGTTTGTAGAAGTTTGAAGTACCAGGACTTTGACACTCTATGCGATCTCTGTGCAGAGTAAAATAATTTAATGGCTTTTCTATTGAGTGCTGTTTTGGAGGAGGTGTCCTTCCGTCTTGTTCTTCCAGTCCTTACTGGGCTTCTCTTGATCAGAAATGGATACCCAGCTTAAACCAGGCAGAAGCTTTACAATACAGAAGAGAGATTATTGGCCATAACAGCTCTTATATTTTGTCTACAGGAGAAAGGAAGATAAACTGAAGCATGTTGGAGTCAGTAGAGAAGAGTGGTGTTTTTATCAAGAATTATTTTAATGAGGAAGGCTTTTTTAATGCCAGTTTATCACAGGGGCCTCACCTCTAGGTGGGCACGAGAAGTCATCAGCTATGTTCTCTGGCACGTTCTTCTGACTCCTGTGAATCTCTCCAGAGTATCCAAGGGAAGCAAATGCTGCTCCACCTTGGGCCAAAGGCTATGTCTACATCTAGGTGAGACAGATTACCTCAAAGATAGCCTGAAGCCAAGAACCTCATGTTGGTATTTTCTTTACAGGCAACCAGAAATCAGCCCGAGCTCTGTGAGCTGGCAAGTCCCGTCTGCCTCTGCCCAAAGTGGCAGCTGGTCCCTTATAGGAAGGGCCCAAGGCCATTTTGTCTGCCCTACATTGGTCATATGAGAGGCTGCAAGGCACAGCACTGAGTGCCTGGGCTAAGCAGCAGAGGATACACCCAGGATCCCTTCTCTGCCAGTGTCAGCTGGATCACCCACAACTAGCCCCAAGGATACTTCCACAGGTAACTGAAGTGAAAGGGAAGCGAACGTTGCCTCAGGTGCCACTTCGAGTTTGCATTCACAGAGCAAAGTCATGTCAGCCAGTGGATCCTTGCTGGAGTAATTGGAAAGCCTTGCGTAGGGCATCTAAATCTGCTTCTAAATTAGGTGCAAGAGTGAGTTTCAAGAAATGCATCTGAGAAGCTGGATCAACTCCAAAGTCCAAAGAGAAAATTTACAGCTCAGGGATAACTTCACTGTTGACCTGTGTTTTCAAAGTATGGAGACCCACCAGCATGTTAGGCAGAAATCTAATCACCTGCAAAGAAGCAGGACATCCTGTATGTTGAACAGAAATATTTCATCACAAAAAGAATCACAAAGATGTTGATATACTTGGGACATGCCCCTTAGGTACCAAACATACATCCACATATTAAGGCATCACTGGCAGGAGGAAGAAGGGTGTCTTTGAGAAAAAGAAGGATCTTGAGGGTATAACAGCTGTCCCAGCATCAAAGCTGCAACAAAGAAAGAAGTGCCAAGGTATAGTTTTTCACCCTGTGCCCTTGTCTTGGTATTCAGATGATTGTGACTGCAGGTAGTGAAACTGTGGGTGCACAGCTGATAAGCCACTTCATGCTAACTAACCTGTAGGCTCAGCCCAGAAGTTGTAAAACCAAGTTAGCAAAAAATGATCAGCTAATGCTGATCATCAACTGTGAACCGAATTTGTCAAGGTGTTATCATTATTTATTGCTATTAATAACAACACTGACAGATAATATATTTTGCTGTGATAATCCCTGATCTCCAAAGATTAAAGTTTTCTTCCTTTTAAAACTATTAAATATTATCTTGCCTAAAAGACATCACAGGTCACTGGCTTTTCTGGCTGTTCTGATACTCAACATAAGCAGAACTATTTGCAGTAAACACAGTAGAGCTTTCCCTCTGGACCTAAAGCAAAACCTTGGAAAGAAGGGAAATGTGTATTCCTTCCTCACCAAATGATGGGGTGAACTGATTATTTTTTTTAATTCTTTTTTTAGTTGTCATTGTTTCTGTGTCATTATCTCTCTGTAAAAAACTTGGCAACTTCTCATTTTGAAGCTGCCTTTGCATACTGAACTTTAGACCTCATGGAAAAGAGGGAGAATTAAAGGTGCCCTCTACTAATGGGTACACTGAGAATGATGGGTGGTCTTCTAGGACACAGCCTGCAGAAACATGTGCTGTGCTGTAAGAGTGACTGGCAGTGTGAGTGGCATGCGGAGAGGGAGGAAGAACAGGTGGGGACCAGGAAAATCACGGTATTATCAAATTGCAAACTATCACAAATTGCAACTTTTGAACAACATCTGGTACTAAAGCATTTCCAAGGAGAAAAAGGCATGTAAATTCAGATTCTGCAACCCAAATACATTTCTTTTAAGGAATAGAGTCAGTGAGTAGGGAAGAAAAACCCTGTTTTCAGCATTTTCCAAATGCTACACGTACAAACTTATTTTTTCTTTTCTCTCCCTTAGAGATCTGCAAATAGCAGCAGTCAGGAGACCTTTCTCCATAGCGCTATACATAGTATTTAAGTGGACTGTAGTATTGCAGCACAAGTGTCTGGGGTCCATTCCTCTGTAGGGCTGGAAGCAGCAGGTCCCTTACAGCTAACGCTTCGTGGGGATTTAAATTTAAGTGGTGATTCCTATGCTGTAGAAGCAAGGGCTGAGCTCTCCACCCAGCTTCGCTATGAGGTTTTGAGTTGTCACAACATACAGAATAATGGCAGCCAAGCCTGGGCAGGAGAAGAACTTCGTAGGTTGCCATCCACCATGGTGATATCTGCAAAGTTAGTAAGTAGTAGGATCAGTCAACACTGCTTTAGGTGAAATTGCAATTATAGGATTGAAACAAATATGATGAACAGTTGCTTTGCAAGGGAGCTGCTTCACTTTGTCAGTCAGGGTCACCGGGGTGCTATTAAACTTAAGGTTTTTGTTTGTCCTGAAACTCTGACAGCAGTTTTTGCCATTAGAACTGGTGACTGGTTAATTTTCTTCTTATTTACCAGTGAAAATACAGATAAAAGTTGGTGAAGGTTGTAAAAAACTTGAAAGTCACCGACAAAAGCAGGCAGGCCAAGAAGCACGGCAGGTTTGCAGGTAAAAGACAATAATTTGAAATGCTGAAATGATGACTCTTGCTGGCCCACACTTCTTGTATCAGTGGAGACACAAGTTAGGTCTGAGATGGGTGGAATAATCTTCTGGTGTCACATTCCTTTGGCTGCAGAGGAAGCCTTGGGAAAGCGGGGTTTTATTTTAGATACCTAAAGCTAGGTAGGATGAATCCACATCAGAGGGTCTATTCTGTTCTCTTCAGGTAAATCCATTCTGAGCTTCAATTTTTAGCTTAATACTTTAAGTGAAAGAACAGCTTTTATGCCAGACTGAAATGATACTGCTTGGTATGAATTCTTGGTCTTCTGAACGAATTCATTAAGGAATTGCAAAAGATGCAAATATCAGCTTGTTGCTGATTTTCAGAGAGATCAGGGATGTACTGGTTCATGTCAAGAAAGAAGGATGGGAACAGAAAAGCCCATTTTCCACATTCATCTCTGCTGTAACCTAATGCAACTTATGGGAAAGGTTGGACTTGAGCGCAGTCTTGTTGAAGTGTAGGAAAGCTGTCGTTCATAAAGTCTGATGAAGTCCTGAACTGCCCTTTCATAAAGCCCTGATGTGATCTGGCTTCAGGGTAGAGTGCTCTTACGAAGTACTCAGGTTAAGTATACAGCAGATATAGGCTATGACATGGGCATGGAGGCAATAGTTCTTATTAGAAAATTAAGTGTTGTTAGGGCTGTTCTCTGGCAGTGAGGCCAACTGACCTGGAAGGAGCTGTGTCCATGTTATTAAGCTCTTCTAGTCATCACACAGGACGACTGAACATGCGGCATCTCTTGGGAATGGTCTCTGGCTGTGCTAACTCTTAAATTCCTGGGACATGTGTGGGAGAACACTAATTGATCCAGGTCAAAAATGTGACAGGGCAGGTTCTAGGAATTTAACAATATATACTATCAAATTCCAATGCCTGGGAATATAACCTGCTACTGTTTAATTTACGAGCAGCATAGGTGTAGCCCTAAGGGCTTCTGCAGACGTACAGACACCTATGGTGCATTTGAGACGCATTTCAAAAGGTGCCTGACCCATAATGTGATGATCAGGAGACTGGCTTAGGAACAACAAACTCACTGCTGCCTTTTGAGTTCACATTCAACCTTTTTTCTTTGTGCTACCCATGGCTAGAGATCATTCTTTACACACGGACAGCACCTAAAGTACTGCTGAGAAAACTGAGGATAAATAAATAAATAAAATATGTCTCTTTTATTCTGCCTCATCCTGTATTCTAGTCCAGAAGACAGGTTTTAGAAGTGCATTTCATGCAATCTATGTTGAAAATTAAAACCCAGTAACTGCATTTTTCTTCTGGCTCTGTGTGCCAGAGAGAGCATGAGCACTGGGGAAAGGAGAACATAGAAGGCTTATTTCTCCAGATTTCAAGGAAATTCACTTCTCCCTGTGGATTAATTCTGATTATACAATGGCAGGTTTTAAATGTTTGATTCTTGTTTGTGTCTGGTTTTTAACCCATATCTCAAGAGGATTTAATTAGATTTGATGTTCATGATATGCTATTTACCGGATTATGATGAGATCAGCTGATAAAGCTTGACATAAACTTGGCAACTTGTTTGGTGCTTTCTCAGCCTTTACAATTTAATTATGGCAATTTCAAAACAGGAAGCTTGGAAACAACATGGGGATTAAGGACCTGCTCTTGCTCCACTGGGATCAGTAAGATAAGCCATTGGTTGTCATCATTGTCACCATCTCTCCCCATGCGCAACTGTCTGGGACATGTGTGCGCGTGTTCCCGTTCTGATTAAAACAGACCAAATGCCAATGACATTCTCCTTGGAAATGATTCTCCCAAGGAGTCCCACCAACTTCAATGGTTCTTTGTGGCTGAGGTGAGAACGGAGTTAAGTGACAGTCCAAGGATAGGTGTAGACGTACAAAAACCTGGGACTTAGGTTTTCAAGCACTTTCCCAGGGAATACCGTGCATGAATATATGCTGCAGTACAGCATAAAATAGGTTCAAAGGCATAGGGCCAGAGCAGATGTAGTTCTTCACTGTTAGGAGTATTTGCATGAGAGTTCTGCTTTTCCGCACTTCCACTCTTTTTAAGCTTGCTTTCTTTTTTACCATGAACAGCTGCTTCTGGTGGAGGCTGCTCTGCTCCTTCTGTAAGCCATCCAGATGCCAAAGGCTAACACACTGCAGTGCACACAGGCAAGTTCCTTCCTAAATCTACCTATGGTTAAGGATCAAAAGATAGTGGTTGAAAAGCAGAATTGTTTCGTTTTGTAGCTTTCCACAAGCATAGAGATCACATCTCTGTTTAATCTGTATTTTAAGCACCTAATGAATAGCCTTGCAATCAAAGCATCTGAGCACCCACAGCTCTTTTTGAAACCAAGGGGATGTAAGTTATTCTCAGAAAAGCCACAGCTCTCTTTTTTGAGCATTTTGTTACCCATGCATGGTGTCAGGTAAGTGGAGAGTCCTTCTCCTATTTTCCAGTGTAAGGAAGTGAAACAGGCATTTCTGATATTTTAGCTGTCAAATGGTTAAACATGGATCCTTGGTCCATTTTAATAATGGCAAAAAATGTAGATGTATGTGCAGGGATAACCAAGGGAATTTGGTGGCAAACATTACAGCTAGGATTTGGGGACTTCAGACACTTAAATGTTTTTGACAATCTTGTTTCACATCTTTGAAGCAAGCACCTGCTACAATCACTGAATTCACTGCTGCAGAGAGACACCCCAAGCCCAGGTATGAATCCAACCAGTCTGAGCTCTCACAAAAAATATTTCCAAAATACCTGTTTGAATTCATTGTCCTTCCATAAGGCACTGTGTTGTACTTCCTTCTTTAGAAGTGGTGGGAAACAAAACAAAAAAAAAAGTCCTCTGTAAATTGAACTATAGTTGGTTAGAAAATATGATGAGGTTTGATATATGAGGTTAGGTCCCTGGGGAGACATAATTGTGCCCTACCAACACCTAAAAGGGGCCAACAGGAAAGCTGGAGAGCGGCTGGTTACAGGGCAGGGAGGGACAGGACAAGGAGGATGGGTTTAAACTGAAAGAGGGGAGATTTAAATTAGATACTAGGAAGAAATTCTTTACTGTGAGGGTGCTGAGGCCCTGGCACAGGGTGCCCAGAGAAGCTGTGGAGGCCCCATCCCTGGAAGAGTTCAAGACCAGGTTAGATGGGGCTCTGGGCAGCCTGGGCTGGTGGGGGGTGTCCCTGCCCATGGCAGGGGGGTTGGAACTAGATGGGCTTTGATGTCCCTTCCAGCTCAAACCATTCTATGATTCGATGATACTATTTTTACAGGTTCGCAGATAAGCGAACCTGTAGTGAACACTTTTCTGGACAAGTCTCACTCTATCCACCATTACACTGCACGGTAGCTGAGGCAGTGTGCTCTGAGGTACTCTACCCACAGTCTACGTCCTTATCTTAAAGTTGATAATTGCTTGTCAAGCTGATTGACATTTGTAGAACTGTCTTTTCCATGAGACATTACTCCCTCCACACACACCCACCAAAAAAAGAATAGACAATTTGATTTTGTACTGTTTTTCCCCTCTTTTAAGCACAGTAACTTTTTCTGCCTAAAAGTAGTAATTACTTAATGAATAGTCCTCCATGTTTCCCTGTCAGTCACTCACTGTAATGAACAACTCGTTTTGTCTGCTTTGTTAACAATAAAAAAAGTATTAAACTAATAATAATAAAGATTTTCTAGGACTTCACTGTTAACACACAGGGTGCCCCACAGAATATATGATTGGGATAACAAGAGGGGGAGGGTGAATTTTCACTCTAGACATCGAACAACATTTTGTACTTTTCTTTGAGCTATGGCACTGTTTTCCCCCTGCTGCTTCTCCTGTATGTTCTTATCTTCAACCATCCTGAATAATTGGAGCATATTTAGGGGACCAGGTCCAGCGCTTATTTGTTCCTCCTCTGTGAAAGTTTTTATTTTTTTTTAAAGCCAGATCTGTGAACCTCTGTTGAGCTGTCGGTATTGAGGTCAAGGCTTTTTACAAGCTAGAATTTTTATCATGAACTGGAGCCCAGAGTTAATTGTACACAAAGACACATTGTTGTTTCGATTAGGATTTACAGTACCGCTGAATTTTAATTATTGGGTAACATTTCTTCCATTATAGCGCTCACTCCTCCCCTTTTTGTGCCAATCCATGTTCTTTTTAGTTGTAGCAGTTTGCAATGGAAAGAGAAAAATACCCCCAATAAATAAACAAGTTGTGACCTCAGCTTTGATGAGACATTTTATTTGTCCCTGCCTAAAACAGAGAAAAAACAACAACAAAAAAAGCCAAGAGAACAATTTAATGTGAGCTACAAACTGTAATCTATTGTTTCCTGTTTATCAGCACAGGTTACTTTTAAGGTTCAAAGCCCAATCCTAGACAAGAGCTATACAGGAGGTCTTTACCATTGCTGGGACAAAACATTCACTTCTTATTGACAAAGGCTTTTGTGGGCATTAAAATGTTCTCGGATTCTTTCTATTTGATGATAAAGTAGACATTCTGAAATGCTTCATCAATTGCCATGAAGCAAATGCTTCTACAGAATTTTCATGCAAGTAAGACTAATAATTCACTCCTAGGCTGTGAGTGGTTTTGCAGGCAGAGTGCTTGTATGATTGAGCCTTCAGTCTTTTTTTAAAAGCAACAAGCAGTAGTTTCAAGAGTCATGTAGAATACATAGAATCATTGAATCTCTTAGGTTGGAAAAGATCTTTAAGATCACCAAGTTCAACTGTTAACTTAACACTGCTAAACTATGTCCCTAAGCACCACCTCTACACGCCTTTTAAATACCTCCAGGGATGGTGACTCAGCTGCTTCCCTGGACAGCCTGTTCCAATGCTTGACAACCCTTTCATGAGACTGTATGTATTAATTGGTTTGGCTCTTAATTTTTCCTCCTGGTCTGCATGCTTGAGTTGTGTGCAATATGTGGAGCCTCAGTCTATGGAGTAGAGTGGATTTAAGTAGCCCCAAAAGTACAATGGGGAAAAAAAAATATGCATTCAATCAATAAAAATCCCTTTTCTGAACAAATTGTATGAATAGTTGGCATCGGTTTATCACTTAGTCTCTAGCCACTTCAGTCCTGTGTGTTGTTTTATGAACCGTAGATATACCTCTTACATAGAAAAAAAGAGTTTTTTTGGGCTGAAACTGTCAACTTGAAATGAATTCAAGCCCCAGTGGGGGATGACATCAGAGGTGTGGTGGGTTTCCAAGCTGAAATAAACCCAGCGAGGGCCCTGGAGAGGTTTCGTGGGTGGGAGGACTGCAGTGCATGGGGTAGATCCTTGTTGTGTGCATCTCAGAGGCAGAAACTTGCCAAATGCCTGTGTCCACTCTGCAGTGCCAATAGTTAACAAGGAGGGAATAAGAAGGCTCCTTTTTAATGATTTTATGAACCTTTCACCCCTTCTTATTCTTCCTTCTGTCTTTTTCTCCCTTTCCCTCCAACTTGTCTTCCAGCTCCCACCCACAGCGTGGCTCTGATTCTGCCTCTGGATAAGGTGGTCTCCATGCAGTTCTCCCAAGTGCCCATATTTGACTTTCATTCACCAGGTCAGAGTGTGATCTTGTGCATCGTAGGAGGAATTATTCTTTTTTTTTCTTTTTCTCATTCCCAGCAGCCCATGGCTGTTGTCTTGACGGACAAGCCAAGTCTTGGTCAGCCAAAGGGGTGGGCAAATACTTGTTTCCCTTCAAAACTTCTTGATAATGAGAAGAACTGATGAGCCAATCTCTGGGGGAAGCCCAGGAGGACCTGCAGAATTGCGGTGGGGCTGGGTTTGCCTCCTCCAGTTCCATATCTAGGAACTGAGTGAAAGGCTTGCGTGAGTTGGGGAAAAAAAAAAAATCAAAGTCAAGGAGGAGTATATCTTATGAAAGCATAAATTGCTTCATGAAAACATTTCCACCCAGCAGCATCACTGCAGGGATGGAGGCCAGTCTCCTGGGCTGCTCTTGTTGGTTTGACTGTAGTGGTAAACCCTTAAAGAGATTGATTTCCAGCCTCTTTTTGTGGATGCCATCTCTTGTGCATGTTTAGGGTGGATCACATAGAAATTATCCATCTTTAAGGATGTAATTTAGTTACATGGGAGAGACACAGGCGACTGAGTCACGTGGGGACATTTTTCCTCCTGTTGGCTTCCTGATAACAGCATGGGTATGCTGAGGAGAAGCAGAATCATAGCCTTGACAGGCAATATTGTCCTATCTCTCTGCCTCTGCAAGATCTGGATCCTCATTCCTGCAGGATGCAGGACCAGAGTTGGGTTCTCCATTGCTTTAGCTCTTCTACTGTGGGATCAGACCAGTTCTGAGGGCTAAGATGTGAGAGTGGAATACAGAGAAATCCCATGCCTCAAAGTAAAATCTTCAGCAAGATACCAGCAGTCTCCCGTTCTCCAGGAATCTTGCAGTTGACCAGAACTTTGAGTCTTTTCTGTCTAATTCCCATTGATTTCACCTCAGATAGAAACACCAGCCTTTTGAGAGTCTGTGCTTTAATAACCACTACTAAACATCCTTGGAAGACATAGATTGACTCTTGAAATGAATCAATGCTTGTCAGTGTCTCTGGGCATGTAAATACACCAGTTCCTCTTAAAAAAAAGCCAAGAGAAAAGTTGTGCAGTTGATTGAGATTTCTGAAACTCATCTGTAAGGGGAGAAGCCAACGCACAGCATGGGTGCTGTGCTGAAGGCTGCCTGTCCTTGCTCTTACCGACAACTGCATGAGGCAATTCTGTGTCAAGGAAGCAATGGGGCTTCCCAGGAACCCAAGGGGGGCTTAGCTACTGTAACCACAGAGTCAATTAAAAAAAATTATTAAGGAAGAGGTAGATACTGGTCACTGTGTACCCATGGCTGGGAGAAGTGAGATTTACTATGCCCTGTTATGGTCAACAAACTGAGCACAACAGACGGCGGTTGGATTGAGTCTTAGGAAAGAAACCCCAAATGGGACTGTGCCTTTGAAAGAGCCTTCTGTGCCCCAGAAGGGCAACTATGAGAGGATGGGTCATAGCTCTGTTCTGCTGTGGCACGTTGGGAAGCGATGAGAGAAGGGTTCCTGTTGTAAAAATGGCAAAAGATCAAGTCTTTCATCGATGACGCAAAGGCAAGACTTTAACAGGGAAGTGACTAAGATCACCAGCTGCTCTCACGCTTGCAACAGCTCAAGAAGTGATCTGGTTCTCCAAGGGGCAGAGCATGCAGCAGCACTTGCTGGTAGCTGGTGAGCAGAGGATGACTCAGACATTTGGAAAATGACTTTCCTCAACTGCTGGCTTCGGAGCCCTGCATTGAAACTCGCAATTTTGCAAATGTCAGTTTTGCTGGTTGTGTGTGACTTTCTGTGCTTGGACAGAGAGGCAACAGAAATGCAAAGAGGGCTGTCCCAGCATCCAGCGATCGCTCAGAGAGCAAACCGTGGTCTTTGCCACGAGGATGCCTTTTATACCAGGCAAGTTGGCTTGGCAGAATGCGTCCATTTTGTCATGAAATGTGACCACTGCCTGTCTTACTCTGGTAAGCCTAGTGGGCAGGCAGCAGCCATATGTCTGAAGAGAACCCTTCTTAGATCTTGCATGAGAAACGTGGCTGAAAAGTTAGATCCTAACGATGCTTTGGGAGTTGCTGTTAGCACAACTGATAGTGGCAGAGCAAACCGTTCCCCGTGTAATAAAGATATTTTCCCCCTGTCAGTGAACTTCTTGCCAGAGCTCGATGAAACAGGATACGCTGAATTGACAGAAAGCCCCAGATTTACAGAGTGTAATTGAAAGATAGCTTTCAACATTCACTTTTTCCACCACAATCTGAATTATTTTTTGATTAAAAAAGGAAAAAAGAAACCGGGAATTTCCTCTTTCCTCTCTCTCCCCCTAGTTTTAACCGGTTTTCTTGGAATCTTTGTAACTTTAGGGGTTAAACTGAGCCCTGCATGTGCATTTTCCATACGTACAATTAACAAGTGTTTGTGTTTCAGCTCTTTTAGTAGGCAAAAGAAAACAGAACAGGATTAACTTTGCCATCCTCCATTGAAAATTAGTTCCTTTACTGAGCAGCAAGCACAACCACGCAATACATGGCACTTCTTAATACAGTGGAAAAATATTCTGTGTTGGACTTATGCTCTCTTTCCTAAATTATTTTGTCTGTTGGTCGTTTGTTTTCTTTTTTCTTTCTTTTTTTTTGTTTTGTTTTGTTTTGTTACAGCCAGAAGGGACAATCAACATAATTTCCATATACAAACTGGACACATATATTTTTTCCAGTAACTTTAATTAGAGCCAGGCTCGTGTAAGGAATCTAAGGGTGAGTTTTTTCCTGCTCCTTCTCACATCAAAAGAAAAGTTTTCATTGACTTCGTTACTGCTAGGTCAGGATGGAGTAAGATATTGGGAAATAACACTCTGAGAAGAAAAGTAGCATCAGCAAGATTCTCTTATCACAGGGCACTGTTGAATTTATATAATTGTAAATCACTAATTGCATTAATATTTTGCAGAGTACCTAATGCAACAGCTATTTAATGAAGCAGAGAAGTAGTAGCAATGCAGCAGAGGAATTGTCCCAGTGTTTTTATGCAAGTTTTATCAAGTCTAGAGAACCCACCGAGTTGGAAAGGCTACTGCCCTTCATTAATGCAGTAATGCAACAATGAATAAATCAGCGTGTCCTTCAAACTCCCAGGAGTCCTCCAGGCCCATACACAGAGTGATTGTAAGACAAGGGGAAGGAAGGCAGGGAAGTCCTAAAGATTAATCAGATAATAAGGGAAATTCCTTAGTCCTGAGCACAAGGTCTTTCCCCTCTCCAGCCTCCCTGAGAACCCGCAGAAGCCGTATCGCCCCCCGATTTGCAGCAGAGATAAGGATGCCCTGGCCCCAGCGAGATGTACAACAAACACAACTTTATCTCCACCGCCACACGCAGGCTCGGGATCAATAAGCCCTCATCACTTACACGTCTTGCAGGAAGGATCTGTGAGATGAGACACCCCCGCATCCCCCCCCTCCCCGCTCGCCTTTCCCAGCCTTAGAAGTCCCTGGGTCACATAAGCAGGACCTCAGAAGAAACAGGAAAAACTCTTACCCCAGGTATGAGCCTGGATCTGGGCAGCAGCAGCCGAACAAATGACAAAGGAGGAAAACGCTTGATTTTGACCATGTTTGTTTTTTCTTGTTTGTAGTGTTTGCTCCTCAAAGCTACCACTGGAGAGTGGTTTCATTCTGTGTGTGCTTTCCTGTAGGCCTGGCAGGAAAACAGAGACCAAAAGAAAGGGAAAAAAAAAAAATCCTGATGCTGGAAACATCTGGATTTTTATATGTGCTTAGCATCTCAGGAGAATCTGGTTTTGTTTGTCCTTCTTGCCAATAAATTCAATGCTTTTGTCTGAAATATATGGGAGCAGGAAATATACATTAAAGATAAGTATTCCTGTTTAAACTCAAGCTTGGGTTATTAACAACAGTGTAGCTGTGATGAGAAGCAGCGAGATGATAACCTTTATGAGCAATATTATGCTATCTCCCAGCCTCTGCCGAGTTAGCTGTAATCATTGTGCAACCCAGACCTTCAAAGGAAAGATAAGATCAGATAAGCAAAATACTGTTGTGATTTTGCATCAATGCTCTTTAAGTTATAATTATTACTTTTTCTATCTTTGGTTAAAATGAGGGTGAAAACCAATTTTTTATTGACACACACTTGCACACATATATTTATATCTTTGACTCGTCAGACCCCTAAAAACCCGTGTCCGTATGTCATACTGCCTCAGGAAGACCCTGGTGAAATTGCTGGTGGCTCAGTCAGATGGTTTGGCACACAGGCAGGCAAGATGCAGCCTTTGCTGTAGAGAGGAAGCCACCTGCAGACAAAAAATGATGAAAAGAGGCTTTTAGAAGGGCAAAGTCCCCTTCAGGAAACAACCAAGAGACACCAACGTGAGTAACTGTCTTCAGTAGGTGAGCACTGATCTGGAGCTGACAGTCATACTGGCGGGGGCTGTCCCCGTTCCCCAAAGGAGATATGGTTTCTGAGACCCAGAATAATCATGACTTGGCAAAACGAATGAGACACATGACTGGAAATGCCTTCTCTGCTGCATCTTGAATGCCCATCCCAACCTCAACCTCCAAATAGGCAGATGGGGTCCCGAAGAAATACTCCCCATGAGGTGCACTTCTACAGGTTTCATGTATCTGTAAGATCTGTCAAAGCGACAACAATTTGGGTGCTTACCTAAATCGTTCCTGAGCTAGACAGAATCACTTTGTTTGCAAAACCAGGGGGTGATCCCATGCCCAGTGAGATAACTGGGTGTTTTATCACTAATTTTGGCTGAAAGAGGCTCACACCCTCACTCTGTAACTTCCTTGAGGTCAAGATTGTTTCCTATATTTCCAGCACTTCTGCTTCTGGTCCTGAGTGGAACAGACTTTCTTGTGGGTATGTTTGTACTTCCCAGTCATTTGCATGTAATTTTATGCAAACATTTTTATCACAGATCAGTTCACACAACCACAAGCTGTGTTTTTATTTTCTCTGTCAGCTGAAAGCTTCATCTACATTGCTTTTTTTCCTCTCCTTGCTCCAGTATGACTACATCAAAGTAATTGCACAGGTGCAAACCCTGACTCTAGATGCTCTGCATTTGTGCAGTAAAATATTCTGCTTTCTGTGTACCTTATGTGGGTCTGAGCCTAGGTATCTCATACCTTGCCAGCACCAGCGCTTTTGGAGCTTCAGTGAAACATATGCATTAGCATAATTGCAGCAAAGCAAAACTTGGGCAGGCAAGTATGTCTTTAAGACATACAATTCTTTACAGAACAGGCAATTCTTGTGCTGGTGGATCATTTCTTCAAAAGGCTTGAGCCAAAAGATCAAAGGATGCTATAATATCTTCCATTTGCCAGTCAATGACATACATGCGCTTAAACTGCCTGTGTAGTGCCTGTCGCAGAACGGCTGAGAGGGTCAGAGGTGGGGCTGGTGGAAACAGAGGCCGAAGGAGCAGAGCAGACCAGGCAGGGATGCACTGTGGAGAGGGACATGACAGGCTTGTGCAGAGCGTGACTGAAACCCTCTTTTTGCCACTCCAGAGAGCAGCAACCCCCTGGTTTCACAGGTAACAGGCAATGGTGATCCAGAGTGCAGAGCTCAGATGAGATCAGAGAGATGAGAAACATCAGCAAGCGTCAATTCAAAATTGTTGGGCTGGAGCTGGCACCTCCACAAGAATAATGCTTATTATATGGTATCCGTTTCATCTGATTCTCCTAGATGATTAAATACTAGCTCTTATCTTACAGAACACTGGAAGTTGTTGCTACATCACAGTGTGGATTTATCAATAACTAATTCTCAGCTGGAGACATATGTATTTCATGTATGTATACACAAGGTGCTCGTTGCTCAATTTAAAACATGCCTGCTCTGAAGTTAATAGATTTTTTCATGCTTTCTTTCAGTGACTCTTACCAGTTTCAGTTACAAGGAAATAGAAATCACCCTGTGAAGATGCCAGAATCTGGCGCAGTATGAGAAACTGACTCCCCAGATGAGCCTTGAAATGCCAAGTTTCAGCCCATTGAGTTTTTTTTCCCAGCCCAACTTTAAATCCTAGAAAACAGGCGCTTATGATGGATCTGCTGAGGCAGCTCTCAGGGAACTGTAAAAGCACAGGCTGCACCACGATGCCATGAGGGGCCAGGAACTGCTCATGGAAAAGCTCCATGTTTTCACACGCAAAATGGAGTGTAAGGTCTTTGTTAGTACAGCCCCGAGTATTTCACGTTATGGCTCCAGGAAGAGCAGCACATTTAACACAGCGCTGTGATCATGGACAATGCGGCTGCATTCACCCAGTGGTGGATGGCCATAGGAACGGGGATCACAATTAACTCCATCAGTGCCGGATGATACACCTAGCCTGAGCTCCAGCTAATGCCCCTTTCTTAATACGAACAATAAAATCAAAACATAACCACATGGCATGTCAGGAGCTTTTTTGCTTACAGTTATTCATGTTAATTTTCTTTTTGGTGAAAAATGATCAGAGCCAAGGCATGAGCAGGTGCTGCAGGATCTGAGCTGCACTGTCAGCCTCTTTAATGTGACCTTGAACTACCAACCACAAGTACAGACCAGAATATGCTGGAGTGTGCTCTACAAAGGAATATTCACAGAAGACTCAGATCAGGTCTTAAGATTGTATTCGCCATCAATCCTTTAACTTACATCTCTGCAAGTAAAACCACACCAGAGAAAGAAACTACTACACTTTAGTAAAACTAATTTCTTCTTAGGCCAGTGTGCCCCCCTGCTTCCACCCACCACTCCTTTTTTTTTTTTATTTTAAGATTTCAGCAGGGGCAAGTTTCCTCAGTTGTTGGAATGAAAATGGGAAGCTTTCTGATCCAGGAGCAAATGGGTTAAAATAGCTTCAGACTTTAAAGCTCTGCTTTGCTCATCCTTAATGGAAACTCAGGGACTGAATTTAGAATTGTGTTTGTTGAGAACAAGGGAAAAAGCATCAGAGAGAAGGCTGGCAAAGAGAGATGGTATGCACAGGAATTAAATGCGGTTGGGTGTCACTGCGCAGGGCGAGTCTGAACTATGTATGTGCGTGTAAGAATTTGTAGTAGTCTGAGCGCTGGCAAAAGAACTGGCAACCTGCCCTAAACTATCTAATAGGCTCCTCCTGAGTTTTTGAATCCCTCCTCAGTGCTCAGTGACAGAGTAGACCTTGATCCCCATTTTAAAGCATTCCTAAGCTAGAGGTATGTGGGCTATATATGAGGGGATATTCAAATGGAACAAAAATAAAATAAAAAAAAAATTAGTTTGGACCTCCATAGAATTGAGGACCATGTGTAGCATTCAGAACCAGCTCTTTCCTCATCAAAGTTTGGGGGTGCCTAGAAATTGGTCACGTGTCTACTTTAGAGCCAGCATCCAATTCCAGTGCCTTCTCAGTCCCCAGGATCCATTATTGTTTCCAGCCTGAATTTCATGATTCAAACTTACATAGACTTTTCTGTGTAGAGAAATCAAATGAAGTGTGCAAGCTCCTCTTAAGGCTGCTCCCTCAACCTCTAACTACACAAGAGACCTTGAAGGTCCCTCCTAAGAAAGAAGCAAGCCTGGCTGGTGTCACTCATGGCCTCTTTACTTCTTGCAGTAACTGGTTGATTAGTCCAGATTTAGCCATAGCTTTTGCTAATTTAGTTACTAATTTCAGAGGTTAAAGTCTCAACAGAAGGGCAACTGCAGCAACCTGATCCATTTGCTCTTCCATGTTGCTGACTAATGCTTGTCCATGCTCTAAGTTGAAAATACTGCAAAAGCTGAGGAAGACTTCAACAGGACATCTGTGGGTAGACGAGCCTAGCCACATTTGGTCCATCTAGATGCCCTGAGGTGTCCTTCATGCCACAAAGTTTCTGAGCAGTCTTCATCTGTGCATGCATTTGCATGAATGGCAGATGTATGTAACCGGGAGAAAGGGCTCTGACCTGCTCTGAACAAAGAGCATTCAATACCTAAAGACACTGAAGGCAAGATGGGTAAGAGGAAGAGGGGACATCTCAAAATAGCATTTCCCATGTCATATGGACTCATGGAAAACCCCTGATTGCCCAGCACCAAGGGTTTGTGTTACTAGGTCAGTTTTGCACAAGTCTCCAGTGAAAGCCATTGGACTTCTGCAGAATGCCTGTAAGAGGAACAAACCCGGTCACCAAACCCAAAACCAGCTGTGCTGAGGACTCTCCATCTGCCTCTGATGGCCTCACATGACACTCACGGAAAAGCATTCATCCTCCTGTTTGTTGCAACTGTCTAAATGGATCTTTATATGAAAGCCCGGAATAGCTTAAAAAGCCTCTATCTTAGGCAAATAGCATGCATTTAATAGCCTTCCAGGAAAGCACCATATATAAATTGAACAAGATCATTTAGCCAAGTAGCACTTAATTACAGCTAGCAGAGTGGCACCCAAACTCCACAGAGGTCCTCCGTGGAGGAGCTCTTCTTCCTTGGGCAGAGGCTGTAAAATCCAATAGGACTGTGTAAATTCAGCAGGCTCCCTGCCAAATGAAGACGCAGTTGAAGCCTCCTGCATTTTCCAGCCCTTCGTCTCCAGCTCAGATCCATGCTCAGCTTTTTCTAGACCCCTGCAGATTGGAACTGAACCCAGGAGGAAAGTTCTACTGATGACTGTGCAGAAGCAGTGTGCAACCTAGAGGTGGTATTAACTGACTGAGACAGCCAAAGAATATACCAATCAAGGTGTTTCCCTCTACGAATTAAGGTCCTGTGAGGCGTCACCCATGTTTTAATGTTTCTCTACCCACAAGATCTTCCCAGAAGGCCGCAGTGGAAAAACTGCCTTCCAGCAAGCTTCAAACTTTCTATCCACCTTCACTGAAACAGATCAAAGCGACCATCACCTCCCTGAAATGGAACATTTGAGTGGTTAAACTGAAAGCCAAAGAGGGTAAATTAGTATTATTTTTAGCTGAAGTTTGCTACCACTCAGCAGAAAGCTGCCAGTCCAGGCAGCGTACTGCTTCGTATATAAATGTACAGCAGCTCTTGGTGCTCAACGGGAGGCTCTCTGTGAGGCACAGAAGGCCAGGAGAGCAGTGAGAAGTATTGTCCCTCCATTGCATGTCCAGGAGGCAGCACACAACTGGGATGTGGGAAAGGTCTGGGGGAAACTGGGATGTGGGAAAGGTCTGGGGGAAACTGTCCTCAGTCAAACGGCAGAGCCGATCCCCAGCAGTCGGTGCACCGAGGTGGCACAGTAATCCCTCCTGCTGCTTGGGGACAAACTGCGCCTGTCCCCTGGTAAAGAAACAGGGACAGCTCCGCATTGCTTGCGAGACTGACCCAGCCCAGTGTCCTAGGAGAAAGGTGGTGGGAGCAAAGAGCCTGCAGCGCCTGTCGCGGGCACCAGCGTTAGTGCCTTAGTCACCTGTGACGGTACCGACTCTCACTTCCTAAAGGTAGGAGGGCTCCGGGCTCCTGAGTCACCTGCCTCGTCGCTGGGGCTGGCACCGACCAAACACTCCCGCTGACGGTTCCCATCAGTAACCCCTCGGGGCTGGGCTGCCGGCGTGCGCGGGTGAACGGGGTACCCCAGGGAAGCGACTGACAGCTCTCTCGCTGTTCGCAGCTCCGGCTGGCGTGAGGCGAGGATGAGGATGCCAGATTTAGATTTTCGTAGACATCTCTAGTGTTGATTAGTTTCGGTGATACCAAATACTAACATTTGCGTCCCCTGAGTTCTTTGCCTTTCAGAACAGGACGCCTACTCGTTAATTAGCGCAGGCTTTTACCCGAAGGGTTATTTTGGGGATAGGCTTAGCGCTACAAAGTGCTCAGTCTGTGTTCTGACCAAGTAGTTTGCTGTGAATACGTAGTTGACATCATGTCATTTAGTTCATTTATTTAAGTGTTGATTTGTAGCTGATGCACCCACGGGTAATGCTGACAGCAGCTCCAATTTCTTCATTAAAAAACAGTGAAATAAACACAGCCCTCACACTTCGCCTTTCCTTAGCTGTAACCTGCTCACACAAGGAATAGTCATAGCATCACTGATGACAGCTAGGGCCGCTCAGCAGCGGTATCGCTCTTATCTGTGATGTTTCTGGATGGCATCTGAGACAAGAGAATACCTGGGAATCCGCCCAGCCAAAAGATGCTGTCAGTATCTCTGCAGACACAGGAAATCTGCTTAATTTAGGACATGAATGGGGTCGTTGGTGTGGACACAACACCTCTTAGCAGAGATCTGGACTTGCTCTGGAAGGATGACTTGGCCGCAGGGAGGCTGCAGCTGGTTCCTGGTCCCACTGCTCTCCATTGCTGTGCCTCCGTCAAGCTGGATCAGCACCCCATGGTCTCGGCTTTCCCTCCACTCCTTTGCTCATCCTTTTTATTTCTTTCAGATATCTTTTTGCCCTGCGTGAGCACCTCACCAGTTCTAACAGCACCTTGTAACACCACTGGTCATGGTATGTAAAAGATCCCGTGAAATATGTGCTTCGGTCAGGGAGTAAGGAACACAGAAACTGTATCGTTCCCAATGACAGTGAGAAAACTCGTTACTCCTGAATATCTCAAAGATACAGATTCAGAGAGGCAATGACAAGTTTTTACGAAACATCTATGGTATGATACAGAACCAGATTCCGCTCCGCAAATAATCAATTTAATACACAATTCACTAGACTACTCTTCTTCTTTAGCCACATAAACAGTGAGTTTGTCAGGGCCTGGACACCTTGCACAGCTCCTTCCATCTCTCTGGCTCATTGTGGTGGCTCGCCTGTGAAATACTGCTTGAACTACCAAGTCCTGGATTCTCATGGCTCTGCTGCAGGACCCTGTGCTGCAGCAGTGGCCAGGTCTGGACGAGGAGACGCGTGGCAGGGACATTGTGGAAGTGCTGCGGCAGGAGGGTGTAAGCCAAAGACTAGACAAGTGAGGTTCACTTACAGATCACATGAGCTCAGTGGTTTGCTGTCGCTGCTGGGAACAGCCCAGAGTATCATTTTGGGTCAAGTACTGACACAGGGAAAGCTAAAAGCTGGCAAAAGGAGCTCACTTTCACCAGCTGCTGGAACTGGGAGCACTGCATAAAGGCTTTGGCAAGAGCTTGGACGCCTTCCTGGGCCACGACACCTCCTCTAACCTATGCAGAAGGACAGCACGGCTGTAGATGTCTGTGCATGGCCATCAGATGAAGAGTTTGGAGGGCATACGTGAAGTTGGCACAGATTTATGAGATGCTAGCAGGGGACTGGACTGGCTGACTGCGGAGTGCAAGGTGCAGCCTGTTCTGTGCAGAGTGCTGCAGCCTGTCCCGCTGTCGGGACTGACATTTCTCCTTTCCCCTGCACAGGCACTGTGCTGCCACATTTTCACTCTTGGCTTACGAGAGAATTGACTCCCAGTGGTACCAGGGGAGTACAGTTTAGCTTGTGATACATACTGGGCTCCTTTGGGATGCAACGTACTGCAGAGCAAACAGTTGTACTGGCAATAGCAGTAGCTGTGTCTGACACTATGACATTGTGAACATCACCCTGATTAACATTGTTTTCTCTCACTGATTGTTTCTACAATTCAAACTAGAACCTCGAATCAAGGAATTATCCCTAAATGTTTGTGTAATGGCTTCTTCTATCTACCTCAGAGTTATCTGGTTTGAGTTGCTTTTATTATCAAGATAATAGATAAAATGCTTAAGAAGTCTAATCCTAACTACCAGTTCCTATCCTCCCCTGCAATTTGAGTTTGCATCTGTTCGTGGATCCTGAGCTGGCCCATCTCCAGCTGGAACCGATTCCTAAATCAGAAGGAACATTGGGTCCCCTTAAACCCTGAGCAATTTAAAAGTTCTCTCCCATCACAACAGCTTTGACCCGGACCGCCTTCTTTAAACTGCCTCCAGAGCATTCTGTTTCATAACCAAATCGTTCGTTATTGTTGCCTTCTCCAAACTAC
Organism: Psophia crepitans; assembly: GCA_013399095.1. Taxonomy (NCBI): domain Eukaryota; kingdom Metazoa; phylum Chordata; class Aves; order Gruiformes; family Psophiidae; genus Psophia; species Psophia crepitans. The sequence continues at coordinate 262,517 of VWZZ01007180.1, read as the reverse complement.
CTTTACCCGCTTGCTGAATTTAACGGGACCCCTCTCTGAGATGTGCTTTGTGCAGAAGCGGTCTCGTTGTCTCATTTTGGCTGTTCTGTGCCTGAATGACCTCTGTATGGGAAAGCTGGTGACAGCAGAGCAGCATCTCTCGCGATAAAAGCACTCCGCATTCATTCTGTGTTTATAAGTGCACAGTAACATAATGCTACTTTAATTATATGTTTTCCTACCCCTTCTCTTTCATCTTTCTGTAACTTTGTCAAGGTTGTAAACACACCTAGGCCTTAAGGCTCCTTCAGCAAGAATTGCTTTCGAATCCATCTACGCATTTTCCTTCTATGGAGCGGAGTGTTCTGTACTTCTCCAAATTGCAGGGCCGCCGTAAATGCCTGAGAATAATGCATGCGTATAAAGCGTATACTATAAAAGCAGAATCGTGTGACAGCATTAGCAAGCATCTCTGATGAAAGATGAACACAGAGGCTGCAGGAGGCTTTCTCACATGTAGTTCGTGAGTGCTGGCAGACTTTCCATTGTTTTGATGCCCTGGTTTATTAAAAACTCACTGAAATATCAGCGTGTTTCACAACGGGTTACGTTATTCACGGACCCAATCTTTGTGCGTTAGGCTGACAACGCATATGAAGGTTTCCTGTCCCATACTGGATTCCTTTTGAAATTGTTTGTTTTAATTTACCTTGTGGGCTTTTTGGGTTAAATGAATGTGGAATTGATTCACTGGGAAGACATGGGATTTTTCTGCAATGTAACTGTTATTGTTCAAGAAATCCAGGCTGCTCAAAGATGCTGCTCCTTTAAACAAGACACAAAAAGAAATCAACCATTGCCTGGATAATGCCATTCTCATCAACATGCAAGGAGCTTGCTTGTCTGTCACGTCGCCCACATCTTCTCAATCACTCCCTTTCATTTATCCTATTATGCCCCTATTTTAACTCATGCTGTGGCTGATACTCAATGACAGACAGAAGAAATCCAGCTGAGCATCATCCCTCCTTTGCTTCCCCACTGGAGATGCAGTGTAGGACTTTACCTGATGGAGACGAGTACCCATGCACCTGGTGGAGCTGCAATGGGAAGAGACTTTTTACAGCTAGAGGAAAACTCTGGCAACCCAGACGAATCTGGGCGATGAGATGTGTGGTAGGCAATTGTTTTTCTGACTTTCCCCCACTTCTCCATGCGTGAAGAAACAGTAGGTGTTTTGCAAGTATTTGCATTTTGGAACACATGATCATAAACCCTGACTAATGTTTGTGGTTGGTGGGTCTGCGGCAACAAGTCAAAGCAAGTGCTAATTACTATGGTTATTGCTGTTGTTTTATTATTTAATTTCACTGCATTAGTGTGGCATTGAAGGGCCCTAACCTGAAGGTACAGCCTCACAGGCAGGACACTATCCAAACACAGAACAAAGCAACGGTCCCTTCTGTTAGGGACTTGCAACCTAAATATACTGGTATGCTGACTCCTGACCTGTACCCGAGAGGTGTTTGAGCTGCCTGGTTCTTGGGGATCCCAGAGCTCCTACTGGTCTATGTCAGAGTGCAGTGGGGCTCTGTAGTTGAGCAATGGTGTTACTGACCCAAGTTGCCCAACTGGGAGGAGGTACCAGGCCAGGTACTTGCACATGCGGGTGGGGAGATCTGTTGAAAAACAGTGGGTCCCATTATTTTCCAATAAAAAATTCTGGTCTTTGGAGGAACCTTAGGCTCAAATCTGAGCCTGTAGTAGTTTGCTCCCATTTAGAAAACACAGCCCTTTTCTTATGGCTGATTCATGACACTCTCTTCCTCAAGCTGTTTAGCACATGCCTACAAGTTGATGCATTGATACACAGCAGCTTGGGACAAAGTTATTTCTCCCTGGCACACATATATGTGAATGGCAGCCAAACGAAGCAGCCAGCTCTGATGTTGCTGTCTGATTGATCCAGTTCATGAAGTCCTGCCCAGTGATTTCCCTGCATATCATGTGAAGATTAACACACCATCCTGCCAAGCCGTGTCCCACAGCACTGCAAGAGAAATCCTTCGATCAACCCTGTGCTTTGTGAACAGCTGGAACTGGCCATTTTAATAAATTTGGTGGGTCTTCTGTTATAAATGAAGTAACAGCACTCTGCTAATTGTATGGCTCAGTTTCCTGGATACTTCTTCAAGACAAAAGCTAATGCTGAGAGCCCATGGGTCTTTCTTTTGTTTATGTCAATTTAAGACACACTCACCTTCCCATTCTAGTGAGAACCTTGCAATTGTCAGCAATAGTAATAACAAAAATACTTAGTGTTACCATTTCTGTCTCTCCCTTGATTCAACAGCAATATAATTACCTAGAATAATTTCTAATACATGAAAAATTTAGGCCAAAATCCTGGAGGCACTGGATGGGAATTTGGCCATTGGTTTCCAAAGGAAAAGAAAGATTCCAGTCCTTCTGTACAAGAAGACTCACACCTACTATGAACAGTTTGGAGCTTGCTGTTGAAACAAACTTAATCTCTCTCTCTTTGATTCTATGTTTTATTCTGGATTAGTCTGTCCTTGCTGGTAATTCAGATTCTTGGGTTGGGAGGAGGCAATGACCGATAGGATGCACAGATCGGGTTTTGTTCAGACTTGCTGGTGCAGTCCAGCCTCACAGTTGGCTACGGGACTCTCTCTGCAATATTTGCTTCCCTGCTTTGGCCGTTGCTTGGGAGTGTCAAAGTCAGAATGGGATGACAAGGAGGGGGAGAGAGGATATGGGGAATTCAGTGTAAGTGGACTCCTTCTGAAGTGCCCCTCAGCTGGGAAAAGCAACTCCTTCTCGGCGTCTTCCAAAATCAGTGCAGATAGTTGTGCCACCAGGCATTTTGCCGGGTGATGTGAGGTCACCAGTATCTGACCTGTAGAAGGACAAAGAGAAAGCAAGCACAAAGATCATGCTAGGCAATACGCTGTCACAGCTTGTTCCTCAAGGCCCAGAAAGCTCCACACCCATTTTACTCTTCGCTGTTTCCTCACCAACCTTGCATGAGACACTGCTGGGGGATGGATTTAGGAAAACCCTGCCATTTACACCTTAACGGCACATCGGGAAGCAGTAGCAATCTCCACGGGAACGGGGCTACCCCAGCCCGGCTCCGCCCAGGCGGTGAGGACGGATGACCTGCCAGCTCATCACAAAAAAGCACACTGAATTGCAGGGATGGACGGACAGACGGGTGGATGTCACACCTGTGGGAAGCTCACTGCTAGCGATCCTGCCTGTTTGCTCTCCGTAGAGAAGATTTCTCTCTGGCTGACTTACAAGACAGCCATCTGGCACATGCATAAAGAATACATGATGGCTGATCACTCTGAGGGCATTTATCTTCATGAATGAGGAGGAGAGGGTTATAGTGGCAAAGCCCCGAGGAGTTGGCCTGTCTCTCCTTGCGAGTGAAGATTAATGTGTTGTGAGATGTTGGCTAACATGTATCATGCACGCACAGTGTACCTTTCCCTCCATCCCCCTCTCCTCCCCTCAGCTTTCTTCTCATGGGCTCATACAGCTTTGAATGATGACAGGTTACAGGGAATACACTCCTTCTCCCCGTGAAATGTGGGGGAAATCTGCTGGAAACAAAGTGCTTAAAATGGTTGAGAGGAACTTCGATATCCTATGTTATTAACTTCTAACTGGAAAGGAGAGCAGCCTGTGGAAAAGATTTCACATCCCTATTTCTCTAGTATAAACTGGATGGAAAGTACCTTCTCTTTTCAAATATATAGCCCATAAATTAAGTTCTTGCAATTTTCGTGTCACCCAATTAAAGGGCAAATTGAAGTACCACAGCTCACATTTGTACCTAAACCAGCAAACTGATTTTCTTTAAAAGTTCAAGTGTAGAAGAGAGTTTTAATGGAAACAAAGGTTTTTCAAGCCGGATGGGTACATCAAAGCCAATAAGAAACTGCATTTGATATCAGCCCTCTCTAATTCACAGCTGGTATGTATTTTGCCTTAAAAACACAGATTCAAATTCTGCAGAGGATGATCTGTGCTAAGCAGCTCCATTTTGGAAGCATATATTATACAGGTTAAATTAATGCTCTTTGTAGTCAGTTCAGCTCCAAGCTTATGAAGAGCTGTGGTTTTCTGAGTATGGAAAAAGCAGGGCGATGTTTCTACCTCCATGCCCTGATCTGGGCCACTATAGGCAATGGCAAAGCTCCCTGTTGCACTGGTGGTGAGACATGCGGCTGGTCCGCTCAAGTCAAGACAACAGAAATTAGAGCAGATGTGGAGACACGGGAACAAGAGAATGCACAGAGCCATTATTGGGGGAATAAATGTATTAAATGTGATAGCAGGCACGAGACGGGAAACTGAAGAGGGACTTTAATGACGCGAGTTTGTGGCTGAACTGAGAGAAGTTCTTGTATTCTAAAGTGTCTTGAGGCAGAGGGAGCTGCCAAGGCTGGGCAGAAACATTTGTAAGCGTTAAGGTGAAAGTTGACCAGCCTTTCTCCAGAGGCAAAGACATCTTCACAGGAGCGTGCCCTGTCCACCTGCCCTGCTGCAATCTGCTGCCACAAAGACACCAGATTTCCCAACCCTGCTGAGCCTATACAGGAGGCAATTATTCTGAAAAAGGGGTACTTCTCATCAAATCCATTTTCTCAGCCAGTCTATCACTTACAAAGTCTCAGGTAGGAAACTGGTAATCTACATAAAAGTGAAAGGAATGTCATGCAGAATAGCTTAAAATATGGATCCCCCATCACAGAGCCTGTCATGTCTTCCTACTGTATTTCCATCACTGCAGACAACATAATGCCACTGCACCAGTCATGTTTCAACTAACACCTCAAGTCAGGTAGACACATAGCAGGTTAATTAGGGGCTTTGGCAAACTGAGTCCACGGGCTGTAATTACCAGCACGCAAGACCTACAATTTCTGTTTTAATTAAAATAAACAGTGTGGAGAAGCTGACATCACACCAGAGTAACCAGCGTGTAAGTCACAGTTAATTATATTAAGCTGTGGCCTCCGTCATAAAAAAATACTCAGTTTGGATCTGGATTTATAGAGACTGGATTTACCATTTCGGCAAAGTTTAATTGCTGTGCACAGGCCACCGACTGGTCCGGACAAGTCAGTCTGTTGGGGTGACGGGATACGCCGTGTGTGGAAAAGCTCCTTCTCCTCTCAGGGTGGAAGCAGGCAGCGCCAGTCCTTGAATCATCCCTTCGCTGCCTCCTGCCAACCCCTTGCACCCACACAAGCCCTGGTGGTGCCCTGTCCGTGCTGGGGCTGCCTCTCACATCGAACAGGAGTGAGCGCTCCTGCCTTTCCCAATGAGAATGAGCCTACCGAAGAAAGTTGGAAAGTGAGTTGCTGGGTAGGGTCTGTGTGATCTGAAGCACAGGGCACTGAGGCGCTTTGGGCACCCCTGGGTGCAGGGAAGCCCCCCCTGGTGATGAGGAGCCCAAGCACACCCAGGGCATGGGTGGCACATTCGTGCACTGCATCTAGCATACACCCCTGTTCTGGCACAACTCTCGCCTTTCCTTCCACACTCACTCTCCAGCTAATTCCTTAGGCGGCGTTGCAGAGAACAACGTAACGCCACCATGGCCCACACTCCAGCTTCTCATCTGCCTCCTTTCCCGCTTCTCGTCCTCCACCCAAGCTTCTCTCCCAACCCTGCCTTTTGTCTCCTTCACCCACTTTCAACCTTGTGCCTCCTTTGATGCCACCCGACATGCTAGGTGCAGCCAGATCCGCCCTGCCCAGCCAAAAACACAGCTGTTTTGCAAACCAATCCGGGTGTATCGGACATACGCTGTTCGAGGATTGCTTTTATTACGTTACACAATCCCGATCCCTATGAGTCTCCAGCCTGAGCAGCCGTGAAGGAGCAGACATCTCGCAGGCTTGCCAGGACTCCTCAGCAGTGCCATGCAATGTGTAGGCAAAGAATTAAGCATGCAAGAGGGTAGATATGACAAATCTCAGGCTTGTACTTTTCCAGTCTGGTTATAAGAAGCTTGTTGGTGTCCTCCCAACCATCCACAGGATAATGACACCCTTGGCAGTGTCCTCTCCTTGCAGGTCCCAGGTACTGGGGAAACTCACTAGAGTCCCTTGTAGCTACCTGGAACCACCAAGGATCAGTAACAAAATGCTGGAACAATCCTCTGAGCATTTCCTGGGGGATGCGATGGTAACTCCAGCCAAAACTGCAAAATAACGCCATGTCTCCTGGCAGTGCCGTTGGACCCCCTGGAAGTGTCACATTCAGCTTTTGCAGTGGAGCTAGGGAAGCGAAACGCTCTGAATTTCCATATGTCCTCCTATCTTCAAATCAGTGCACCTTACCTTTAGGACCAACCTGCCCTGCAGAATCCCTGGAAAACAACATTTCAGTGGAGCTTTGATGACCTAGTCTCCTTAGGGAGAGAGAGGAGGCAGCGTAGGGCCAGGCATGCTGCTGCTTTCTGTTGTGAAAGGTGTGGGTTTCGTTCATCAGCTCAGGCTGTTGCACAGGCAGCTCAGGCTCAGGACGGACAACACTCTTTCTTTTGCTTTTCCCAGACATGAGAAAGTTTTCTAAATTATAACTTTATTGCAGTCCATTTTCAAGCATTAAAAAAAACAATGGAAAATGGCATTTTTTAATTTTTGCATAAACCCACCTTTTTTTTTTTTCATGAAAACAAAAAAATAATGTGCTTGGGCAGTACCAATGGAAACAATTGCTATTTACTCATTCAGTCACTTCAGGATTTGTCTATGACTTCTACTAACACTGGCTGATCCTTACTTAGTGAAGTATGGTTTCCCTGCCACCTCTCCATATGAAATTGCAACTCTCTATGACGTTTTGATTAGCATAATATTAAATAACGACTTTTACTATGTCATAGGCCTCGTACTGAGATTCTTCTTTTCAATATTTCTTTCATTATTTTCTAAGGTACAGCAACCTGCAGTCTAATTATTTTCGTTTCCATGATATTCTGAGACCAACTGAATAGCAGCAGTGTGATGAGTTTTAAACTCCATAGTTAATCTATAAAATAGATCTCATTAACCACAACTGTGTAACTGCTCATGGGTATTGCTGTTTACTTGTAGCTCACCTACAAAGCACCAGAGAAAGACGGTGTTTGTTTGTTTGTGTTGTTTTGATGCAGCATTGCTTGCTTTCTTTGGTAACCGGGTGAGACAGCCCATGCAAGCTCAGACATCGGTGTTTGGTGTAGGCCTGTGTGTTGCCCAAGAAGGAATATTGCCCTGTGCTCCTCACTGGGAGTTACCAATGCTTTTGGCTTCTGCAGGTGAAAGCAAAAAGGCAAAGCAAAGCCACTTGTGCCCAGCCCTACAACACGTGAGTTTTGGCACTGCCTGCCCTCGGCAGGGACCGGCCCAGCTGAGGTGATGTGGGCATTGCCTTCACTTCTGATCAGACCGACCTGGAAAGCCATAGGTGCTCCTTTGTCGAGTGAGGAAGAGGAGGCAGGGTGACTCAGTGGAGCATCAGAGCCTTCAGGGTTCTCCTGCACGCCAGCCCCATGTCCCTGGCTGTGCCCACGGGCTTGCCCAGCCCCTCGCTGCCTTCAAAGCACCCAGCTGCAGAAGGAGCAACTTTCCCACAAATGTGCAATCCTCCCCCAGCCACCTGCCCCTCCAGAGCATGCAGCCCAACTCTGGGACATGCCTGAGCCCTCCTGCTACCACCCCTCTGCTCCTTAGCCACCACCCCACACAGAAAGAGTTTTACAGAGTGGTAGTGAGGGTGGCTATCCGAGGCGGTGGCAATGTGCTGAGACCTGGGGCCGGGCCACCTTCTCTCCTGCAAACCAGCAGCCGGGATAGCAGCTTCTAAAACCCAGGACACCCAAATTACTATTCTTCGTGCTGCCAGCATGCCACAGCATTATTCGGGGTTTTATTCCCGTGGAGGTGTGGGCCACTCCGCAGCCATGTGTCCTGCCCAGCATCTGGGCTGTCACTGCCTCTGAGGATACGTGGTTTTAAATTCTTTTATCTAACTGTAATGAGCCATTTGGGTTTATCCTCCTCTTTTTAGAGCTGTTGCCAGAGGTTGTCCTGAAAATGCTAGTTATGGTTATTATTTTCTTTGTTCTTTTCTCTTACCAAAGGATGCCAAGAGACAAAATTACTGTCCTGACTCTGTAACATCCTCTTTCATATCCTCCCTTCCTTGCTTCAGGAAGAGCAAAGTGCCCGGACATCAGCCCCTTGACAGGTCAGGCCAGAGCAGCCAGGGAGCAGGCGGGAGCACGCCACAGACCCTGCTCATGAAAGACTCTTACTAAACCCCATCAGAGGGATGGGAGGAGTTTTCCCTGACTTCATCAGGCTTGGGAATGGGGCCAATATCCTCCTTGAACCCTCTGTCCCTACATGAACCACATACCTTTCCTCTCATGTCAAAGGCTGAGCCACAGCATGGACAGCAATGAGAGGAGTCTGAGCAGCTCTGAGCAGCACGGGGGGTTTGCACGTCTGAGATGTTAATAGGGAGACAAGGGGCTGGGATTAAATATCTGCCATGTGTCTTCTAGCAGTGCAAGGTGTGTGATGGGACCATGGGTGTATGGTGCTGATGAAGATGCTACAGGTGTTGGACCTGTATTTCTGGTGTGTGTTTACTGCATCCCTCTGGATCAAGGGGTTTTATTAAGCCAGAATGGAACTGCACGATTTTGGGGAAAAATTCAGTACATTTACATTCACTGAAGCTTTTAATCCCCCCCACCCCCTTCTCCTCTTTATTTCCTGCTAATTTTGCTTTGGAAGCATCCTCAGACCTTGGGCTTGTGTGACAGAAAGCAGCTCCCAGTGATTGGAGGGCTGACCCCATCCTTCCCTCAAATGTTCCCATAAAAATTTCCAAAGTAATATAAGAAGGAGGCACCTGCATTTCCAGCACCCAGGTTTGCAGAGCAATATCACACCTGCAGTCTTGCTTTAGAAGGGACCTGGCTGTGGATATGGTAATGGGGGAGCAGCTCCAACCCTCATTACAAACAGTGGAGAACCTCCCACAGCTTTTGAGGGCACAGGCTCTAGGCTGCCTGTGTGCTGAGGCTGGAGCAGATGACTTGGAAACATCTTAATAAAGGAAAAAAAGAAAGGATATACAAACTACACTTGTTAAAGTGTTATAAAAAACTGGCGTTATTCTAATTCCTTACACATGTGAATTATCATGGCAAGAACATTATGGTCAGAGAGTCATCACCATCCTTTTCTGGAGCTCAGTGCCATCTCTGGAGCAGGAGAAACCCTAGCAAGAAACCCCAGGGAGGTCTGCTCTCCCCTACAACAGCTTGCTTTTAATGGGACTTGCACGCATTGGGCAAGGAAACTGTCAAACAGACACCAGTAACATCTCTGACATGTTAAAAAGCACGTCCAGGCTGTGACAGTTACAGCTGCTTTCTCAGCCCAGCACTGGCCGTACCTCCTGGCCTAGCCCTGATGCTCCCACAGGCTGTAACATGTTCCTGGAGAAACAACAGACACCAAAGCAACAAACCTGAAACCCAGACCACAGCAGCCCACTGCAATCGGTTTCTCCCCCCGTTCCTCTCCCCAGCACAGTGTTTCCAGTCCTTGGGTAACGCTGCAGGTGGCCGTACCCTCCTCTGAAGCTTTCCGTCAATGCAGCCGGGTAGAAACCCAGCAAAGTGGCCAGGAACGAGGGAAGGGAGCAGGATGTGGGCCAGCATCGCTGCGGGGCAGAGCGGGATGCAGACCACTGCTGGCTGCGTGGGGGCTTGCACCCCGTGTAGCTCCCCTGGGGCTGTTCCTAACGCTGGCTGGGTTCTGGAGGACTGTCCAGGCTTTCTCTTAGCTGTCTCACCAGGTGCCTTGTATGGCATCGCTCCCACAATCATTATGTCATCCACTGGATTGCCTTCGGATTTAAAAATAGTTCAAAACTGGAGTGGTTTGGCCACGATGGGTCGGCTGGTGGGAAAGGAAAAGCCCCTGTTCCCACCCACTGGGTATTTTGGAGACCTTGTGCAGGCAAGAAGCCAAGGAGTAAGAGTGAGGAGCTTTATCCTGGCTGCCCTCGGGTGAAGCCAGCTGAGAAAAACAATTGCTTTTTCATAAAAGTTCCTTTCACCCCAGCACTGACATGTTTCAACATGCTCTGGGGAACTCGCTGCAGTGAGTGACATCGATGCTGCTGAGAGACCACCTAATAAAACTGTATTTTCTGGAGTTACCCTGAAAAAGAGAGCAGGAGTCAAAGTGGGTTGAAGATTTTCATTCAGTGAGGTCTTTTGCGGGGGGGTGCATGTGTGTGTGTGAAATCAGGTGGATGTGGAGTGAATGATATGAATACCCACACATTTGCTGTTGTTGAGAACACTTGATTTCTGAGGATATTGAGAGTTTTACTTCCAAGGGAAACTTCTCTTTTTACCTCTTTTGTCCTAGTGCTATTCAGACACACTTCCAGCCCATGCCAGCAGCAGTGCTGTGGGTGACAGGTCAGGTATCGCAGCACATTGAAGATTTTATCATCCTTTCTAGTAAATCACTCTTTTTCACTTCTTCTCTCTGAGAGAGGGGCAGGACATGACCTGCTAAGGCCACCCTGAGGTAAGCAATGGCCTTAAATGAGCAAAACACTGGGAATTTACACAATTGTAGCATCCAGACCCCTGCAGACCCTCGGGGCAGGGTGACTGGAAGAAGACCGGGCTGTGTGTGACCCCCCAGGCAGGGGTGCCAGCCCCAGCAGAGATGCTGCTTTTCTGTCCAGACACTCCGGGGTGTCAGCGTGCATTCTGCGAGCTGAAAGGTTGATGGGTTCCCCTTTTCCCTGTGAAAGTGGTTTCTCTTAAAATGAGCATCGTGCTGCCTGCTCAGGTTTTTTGGCTGCTCCTTCCACCTCTTTCCCCCTCCCATGCAGTAAAGAGGAGCTAAAGGAAACACCTTTGGCTGCAGTGAATAGGTAGCGGCTTTTGTACTTCCCTTCGCTGCCCTTCCCAGCCCGGTGACGTGGGGATTTCAGAGATTTCCTGAGCAGCTGCTGGATGCTACACCTTTAGGAGCTCCAGCGCTGACTCCTCCACACCCTTTCCCCTTCAGCAAAATTCACACAAAACCAAGGGATTAAAAAAACCCAGCTATAAAAGCCAGTCTGGTGCTCACTTAGACGGAGTGACTCTGCTCTCAGCTGCCTGTGTAAATCTGGTGCAGCCCCGGTGTCTTGGAGGCACGTTTGGGGCGAGGTGGGCAATTGTGGCTTTCAGACAATATATCCCAGCCCCTCCTGAGTTTACTGGCATGGGTTGTTAAATTAGCAGTGGATGACTTTTACTAAACTGGGGCCTCTGCTAAAAATATATATATATATATTTTTTTAATGAATAGGTGCGCTTTATTACTTCTTCCTTCTTTTGGACACCTTTCTTCTAAACAAATGTTAGCATCCAGGCACTTTCTGTCATCTGCTTATTTTGCTCCTCTGGCACCTCTCAGATCACACTGACAAGGAAAACTTTTATTCTTCAGCCTGAAATCCCTGCCTCTGTGTGTGGGACAAGCTCACACACCTTGGAACTATTTAACTTCAGCTCAGAACTCATCTCCTCATTACCCAGATATAATTACATCTGACAAAAGTGCAGCAAAGCACAAAAGGAAAAGACAGAAGGATTAAACTGATACAGGTCTTTCACCCCCGTGCCCCCACAAAGAGCTCGAGGAAGAACAGGGTGAGTAATTGTTGAAGGATCATAGCCATGATTCCAGAGTGTGATCTCTCATACGGCACCTGAAAACTCAGACAATTATGGAAATTATGAAGGAAAATAAATTCCAGTGCTAAGGCAGAAGCACAAGTGGTTTTGGGGGGGGTCCGTCCTTCCTTCCTTCCTTCCTTCCTTCCTTCCTTCCTTCCTTCCTTCCTTCCTTCCT
>VWZZ01007180.1:204939-250525 GCA_013399095.1 Psophia crepitans | reverse complement strand
TCTTTTATTTCTTTCCTGCCTTCTTCCCTTCTTTTCTAATGGCAAACCAGAGATCCTGACGTGTGACTTCACATTTAACTTGGTGTTACAGGAGGGTTTTCAAAGGCACTTAGGGACAGACTGACAGCTCCCAAAAAACATATGGCTAAAAAAATAAATAGAAAATAATTTGGGAAGCATTAATGGCAATAAGGCTTGTGCCAAGCCCTGTGCCAAGCGCTTCTGAAAACAGGGTTCGGTGGGGGAGTGCATGGCTGATGTCTTTGCTGGGGATTGATGACCTTCCGTGGTCAGAAATGCAAGTGGGGATGGTGATGTGAAGCTGCAGCAGGTGTCTGGTCGCCCGGGTGCTGCTTGGGGCTGGGGGCTTCTGTTCTTCCCCGTCCTGTTCCTGCCCTGCCTGCCTGCCTGCACCGGGCTGCCCCTGTCCCTGGGCAGCAGCCTGAATGCAACAGACCTTGAATAAACTTTGCATCAGGTTTATGTGCTGTTGAAAACTGGCAAAAACGTCGTGCTGAGAGGACGGCGCAATTTTCTTGTAAAAACTTTGCTGACGCATGCTAGGGAAAAAAATTGGGGTGGAAGGAGAAGCTGCAGATGACTGGCTGAAACTTGCTTTCCTTGTCGGCTCTCCTGTTTTCTTTTAATTAAAAAAGGGGGGATAAAAACAGCTGAGGTATCTTCTTGTAACAAATGGAGGAAATTAGAAAGTAAACACATAAAGAAGTGCCAAAAAAATTACCTGGAAAATTCCAAAATTAAAGTATTTTGTTTAAAAATTTCAATTAAGGTTGCTAAGTAACAACAGTGTATCTACTTATCAGCTCATTTACAAAATCTTAGCACTGACAAGCCAAGACATTAATAGTGGTGGAAATCATAAATCTTATCCTTCTGACATAATAAACATACATGCATTATTCTTATCAAGTACAAAGAAAGTAAAATACATATTTCATCACATCAAGCTTAACACTGACCTCTAAATAAATAGCTGTCTTTCATTAGCAATCTCAAAATAAAACATAAAGCAAACCCTATTAAAAAGAGCCATAAAAATTATGTATGTAGACACTAATGACACATATTGATCAGCTTCAGGTGCAAACCCATACACATGCATAATTCTGCCACAAATCAACATGGTTATGCTCTTTTTTTTTCCTCAAATCAGACATTCAATAATATTCTCAAGAAAACACAATTATAAAGAATTAACTAAAAGTCAGCTATCAGGTTGATAAATATATATATATTCTACATAAACACACATGTAAGGCCCAGTATTCACCATATCTCTTTAAGAGCACCTTACTATTGTAACTGGAATTACCAAACTAGTATGATTTTAAAGGTCAGAGCTAAGGCTGCCGAGTTCTGGTGGGACGTACTGCATAGCTCTGTTTTATGCTTCATAAAGCTCCGGCTCTCTGTTGGTGCTAATTAGGATAGTCCCTTGTAATCAGTGGCGCTATTCCAATTTCCATTAGCTAAGTTTTGGACTCAATGGGCTTTTACTTCTATGGTTGCCCCATTTCAGCCGAGCACTTAACCATATGCCATGCCGTATGTGGGTACTTAAGCCCTGAGAAGTGCGTATTTTTAAGTGTTGTGATGGATCAGACGGGCGATGCAGGAACATGGCAGAACATGTGCTTGTCATACTTCAAAACCCCAGATGTGAGGTGATTTGTCAAGGACTCTTCATATCGCTCAGTATTCTGGCAATTTCCAGGGGACAGACGCCAACCCTCCAGCCAGGTCTGGGGCAGCAGACCTTTGCGTCTCTGCGGAGCCCCGGTGAAACCAGGCTGTGCGGCGCGAACGGGGTGGCAAGGGCAGGTGCAGAGGGGTTGCAGCACACTGGCCACGATGGACCTGGGTGGTCCCTGGGGTAGTTCGTGGTTTGAGCAGACGACACAAATGGGTTTTTAACCAGCATCGTTGGGGGTCCAGCTCGCGGTCGCAGATGTGCCTGGCTGTCCGGAGGTCTCCCAGCGGAGCCTTCCCATGTCACATTGACATACGGTGACTTTCTGATGGATGTACAACTGATTTGAACTCCTTACAGGTAGCATTTGCTCTACGGTTATTGCCACAATACAGCAAATCCTTTTTAAAAAAAATCACACTAAGTGCACCGAGGATCGTACTGTTGCTGAAAGAAACTTCCGAAAACTTGCAGATAATAGTTAAACCCATTCAGCTTTGAACACTTTAAAAACTGATCAGACCTCTTTCTTAAAGCCCTGAAGTGCTTTTAACTCCCACTGAAGCCAATCAGGGCTCTTTGAAAGGAGTGAATGGCAGAACTAGCCCCTGAAACATGTGAGCCCTGCGACGGAGAGTGGAAGCAGAAAATAGGTTACCCCTCCCAGCACAAAAATGCAGATGTGAATTAACTCCACATATGTAATGACATTTAAAAGCTACATTCAGTAAATCTTATTCAGAGTGAGGAAGAAATATGAAAGAAATCCATCAACATTAATTTAACTCAGACAAATAACTATTACTCAATGTAAGCCAAATTGCAAAATGCAAAGACTCATGTATCTAGTCAGTAAGTTTTAATGATCCCCGCCACCCCCAAAAATGTTTAGACAAAAAATGGATAAAGTAGTCCTTTCATTCAATGTCTCATTAAAAAAAAAAAAAAAAGAGCAAAAATGTGCTGAAATTTGAAATAAAGTGTTCATTTTGAAGTAATGAAGCACTATAAAAAAAATCTCTTCTCTCAGGTTCTTAACTTTTCTCCTCCTGGGAGAAAGAGAGGGGAAGCTAAAGAAGTATGTAGCTGTTCATATTGTGCAGAAAGAGGGGCTTTTTCAAAGCATTTCAGCTCTGCTGATGAGGAAAAAAAGTTTTTTTCTTTGAAACTAGTTGTGTTGCCCCCCTTCCCTGCTTTCCCTTCCCTCTATTCTGTGGATGGAGCACCGGGGAGCGAGGGGTGGTGAGAGGAAGAAAATGTCCATGTGGGCAAAGAACAACCGAGAAGTGACTTCCCTTTAAAATTTCTCCTTTTGTGCCTTTTGAGTAAGATGAGAAGGGATAGAAACGGGGAAAACCCCCAAGCTTCTTGCCCAGTAACACTGACTCTCATTTTGGCTGCCTCCTCTTCCCAATGAACCCCTTTATTTTCCCCACTGAAAAAAAAAATAATAATTAGAATAGCTTGTACTCAACTCTGCAATGATGGTAATGAGAGAAGTATTGGTTCCAGATTAATGTTGACCAAGCAATTATCAATTAAAATGCTGATAGCCCCCGTGGCAAGTCCCTTTCCTTCACCGCTGCTGGCGAGAGCACGATGGCCATCCGACAGTGATGTGCAGTGATGGGAGAAAAGTATTTTAAGGCAGATGTAGGGGAAAACATGTGAGATTTCCATATTAGAACTGGAGGGAATACCCTGTATAGGCGAACGACAACATACACCATGCGCTATGTATCTGTTAATTTTTTTAAAAAAATAACAAATATGTAAAATAACATTTCAACCTTAATCATTTTATAGACTATAATTAGTTTGTGTTAAACTTTCTAAACATTTCAGTGATGACAGCACTTCCTAGTAGCCAGATAATAAATTAAGGTCTAAGAAGCAAAGAAATGCAGAGAATTTTTATTTGGTATGATCTGTATGCTGGAAGAAGTAATTTATATCCATGTAGATTCACTTGGATATATTTAGGTTCATGTCTGAATTTATCTTTAATATGGGATACAGGGAGAGCAAATGCTTTTCACCTGCTGATACGTGCCCATGTGTCTGTGTCACTAACCCTTTGTTTATTTCATGAAAACATGTTTTTTTGGTGTTTTTTTTTCTTTTCTGTGTGATCGCTTTAAGAGGGTGCAGAACTAATTTTTAGCTCATTATGGAGGTAATCTTCCCTCGCTTGTTTGACTTGGGCTGTTTCCATAACATCTGCTTCCCTGCAAAGGCGCCCTGCACTGTATGGATGTAAGCAGTGCTATATGTGGTTACATTCACATGTTGTTCACTTAATGAAATCCTGGCAACTGTCCCATGTTTGAAACACATCTGAACCACAGAAAACTACTCAACGCTGTTGCTATCCAGGAACCTAGAGAGGAGGGAGACAGCATTGTCCGTGCTTTCTTGAGGGAGCTGAGCTAAAAATACTAGGGGGAAAAGCGTGCACATGCTTTTCTAAAGAACCAAGAACACACGGGGCAATTCTGGATGGTGTGCTGAAATAGGTCTCCTTTAACAGGGAGTCCAGAAAACGTTTTGCCACCTCTTTTAAATTGATTTACGCTGATTGCCCTGACCTGTCTCCTGATGTGATGGATCTTGGTGCCCTGCACAGAGATCCGACGTTTGCCAGGCTCATGGGCAGAAGCAGATGAAATTGTTTCCAGTCCTCCGAGTCAGCCTGAGCCTGAATCCTGCCCTTACCTCTGTCCTCCCCTCCTTCCCACAGCAACCAGCACCGGCACCCTGCTGCGCAGCACAGGAGCTTTCCCTTCCAGGGACCGTATCATCTGGAACACAATCCGGTGCTTTTCTCTCTCTATTTATATATGTCTTCAAATTTATATCATCTCAGCTAGGGGGAAAAAAAAAACCCACCATAAAATGGCAAACAGAATTTTAATCTGTGAAAACCACAGAAAAATTCAAATATTAAACACTCTTGCCCAAAAGCAAAGATGTAATTTCGTTCACTGTATTTTTCAAAAATATTTCCATAGTTTCAATTAAACCATTTAGTCAGTGAAGTGGGGAAGGAGGCCAGAGGGTCCTGATGGGGAACTAGACCTATTAAAGGCTAAGTTAACTATTAAATCCTTATAATAATTTTCTGGGGAATAAGTACCATCACACAGGGCAATTCCACCCTCCCGAGGCAGTGCCAAGGCCTTTCAGAAAGCCGCGCACATTCCTTGCTGTGCCGCCAATCCTGCCGCGTGCTGTTTGCTAACGTAAAGGTGTTTGTACTCCCCAAATCACAGCAGAAATAAACTGATATATTCCGAAGCCAACCCAAACCCAAAGGCTTCTTTCTGCTTTTGTTCACAAACTGATGTTTTATGGCAGGGCACGTGTCAGCCAGCAATTCGTTCCTTTCTGTTACAGGGATTTCATGCTGTGGGAGGCGATGGGTTTTTTTGAACGAAGCAGCAGAAAACCACCAAGCAGTTGGGGCTGTCAGGAGAGGCAGTGAGACATAGCAGGGAGAGGAGCGTGCAAAGGGTGATGAAGAGGCAGAAAGCTGCTCAGGGCTTACGCTGTTTGCATCATTGCTCGGAGCACCACCTCATCAGAAGATAATGCAATCCGCACGTTGCTTCACAGGGCTGCATCATTACCAGGAACAGCAGAGATCAGTGGGTGTTCAGGTGGAGATGCCCTGAGTCAGAGAAGGCACCAGCCGATGGAGCCGATCGAGGGCCTACTTGTGTGTATGGGTTTTTTTTTTCTTTTTTTTTGCAGGATGATAGACCTTGATCTCCTAAACTACAATGTGGTGAGATGAAAGTGCTCTTGTACCATACTGCTCCCAGCTTGTGGATCCAAACCAGACACACACGCATACGCAGAAAGTGCTGTCATTTTTTGTTCAACTGAGCCACTAGGTTTTCTTTTTTTTTTTTTAACTTTTTTTTGGCACTTTCAGCCAAACTCAGCTAGTAGCTACATATTTCCAGAAGGATTTTAATGCACGGGCTTGCGAGAGCAGATTTTGGTCTTCAGCAGTGCCCAGGTTTTGGCAGCTGGAGCTGGCTTCCTTGGGAACCACCATCTGGGCTGCGTGCAGGGCTCCGGCCGCGGATGCTAAGCGCTCGCATAACCGACCTTGAGATCTTCTAAAATCTAAACCAGGAGAGACTGTGGCTGCACAAGACTGTGTGTGGGTAGGTGTGTTTGAGAGAGATAATTATTGGGAAAGGCAAGAAAACATTTACCCACTGCTGTAAAATGTTCGCAGAAGACAAGAAGAATCTCTATCCTTTAGCCTTTTAATTGATTTTAATTATTCAAAGCTCTTTCTCTCCTTGCTCAAATAACAGTATGATACAATATTGTTGCAGGTATCTCGGTGCTTTGAGAGATATTTAAATATGACTAGCTGGGAAGGTGGTGCCCGCTCTCTCTCTGCGAGCACACAGCAAAACCTTGCTGTGCAAGACCGAGCCTACTGCACAACAGCCAGATTATTCTAACAGCTCTCTTCATTTCATGGGGATTCGTTTAAGTGGATTCCACCCAATACTCTAAAAATGTTATGAGAGATGATTCTAATAAGGCAGAGGCCACTACGGCATTTAAGGGGAATTTAATCTTATTCTACTACCACATAAAAAGGAACGCAGTGCTGACATTTCAGCCCACCACTGGCCTATTTCACAAACATTTCAAACTGTGCTTTTCCATTGTACAGCTGTGTATTCCACTTACACACGTGTCTATTCTACCAAACCCCTTTTCATCCCCTGGGATCCCCAGTTCACCTCCCTCCTGTTTGGAACAGGCGGACACAGAGGACAGTCTGATAACAGTCTTCACATGTAGGAACGATCCAGGTCGAGGAGCAGGAGTCTGCTGAGGCTGAGACCTGGCAGCAGCGTTGCAGCAGTGAGCAGGCAGCATGCTGCGCTGTTCTGGATGCAGTCCAAAGCCAGGGACGTTTAAGAGTTGCATGCTGGCACATGAGGCAGCAATGCTCGAGCATGCACAGGGTTATTGCTGTGATTCATTACTGCATGGCATGGCTATCCAGTCCACCACAGTTACAGTGCTGGGAGAAACGTGCTGAATCCGTGCTGCTGCTCCGCTCAGTCTGTCTGGTTTCAGCGCACTACGGCGCTCCCATTTCTCACTGACTGGGCTGTAATACCATGAGCACAAAGGTAACTGTAGGAGAATCATCTGACCCAAAGACTTGGCAGCTAAGGGGCGCCCCTGAAGGTGTTTATTCGTGCTCACATAAGCAGGACCTACGCCCCCCCGCAACCTCCTGCACAGTGCTTGGACCTCCCTGCTCCTGTCGCCACACCACTGCTCTGAGCCACGCAGCCCCCAGGGCAAGGCAGAGGGTGCCTGAGGCACCCCAGGGCCTTCGCTGAGTTCACTCTTCCCACTTCTTCTCCCACTCATGGTTGCACAAACCAGCCCTCCTTCTTCCTGAGGCATATACCTGACATTGTGTTTCCTGGGAGATGCCTTCCTGGGGTAGCCTTCATCCCTGCGATTGAGTTGACTTGCCTAACACTATTCTTACTCCTCCCTCTGATAATACTAGTCTCTCTATTGCACATCCCAGGTATAAAGTTACAAAGGTAGTTACCCTTCCAGCCGTCCTCTGGAGAGACTGCTTTTCCAATTCTGTCTCTCTGGACAAGCTATATAGCTCTGTGAGTTAGTAGTGGGTTCAACACTCAGCCAGGAGGTGTGTATACAGAGGAGTTTCTGAGCTGTTGAAGATAAGGACCATGTTTCAAAGAGGTTTGTGTGGTAGGTACAGAAAAGGTCTTGCTCTCATTTGCACTTCTAGGCACTGCTGTAACGCCGATGCCAAAAGGATCAGTCGTACACGTGTTAGCTTTTGTTTCTTGTGTGGTAGTGACGCTGTTGGGTGGGGACGGTAGCACCGTGTGTTTGTCTAGGGGATGCCCCAAATGCCTGTGCTAAGTGACAGGGAGCTTAGGGAAGAGGGTGTAACCCTTTAGTTTATCCATGTCCCTGCTTAATCTGGACTAAACACAACTGTAAAATTGTTCCAGCGTAAATGGAACAGGGACAAATCCAAACCAGGATCCCCAGACTTGAGTCTTGGCTCAGACGTTTTCCTTTTCATCCTTATGCAAATCAGACAACTCCTGCTTATTTCATCATGAGGTGGGAGGCAGGGTAAGGCTTACGTAGCCTACAGGACCTCCCAGGAGTATTAGGAAGGTTAATTAGTTAATGTTTCCAAAGCGTTATTATACAAGTGCCAAACAAAACTAACAACAAGAGGAAAAAATGTCATGACAAAGAAAATAAACAAATATAAAGCCAAATTAAACATAGTTAAGGGAGGTAACTCTATGATATTAAATGTGATATTGTAGAATAAAAATAGAGATTGATGTAACTTACATGATTTACAGAATACTCAATGCAAAACTGCTTGTTGGTAGCATTGTGTGACCAGACAGACTGATTCTAGAAATCAAGCTTTTATTTAAGTTTTAGGCTTCTGAGAAAGTGATTTATTTTAATGATAAGCAATACTTCACTTTGCATTTGTGATTTCAAGACCTCTATAAGTTTATGTAAATTCTAGCTGCTAGGGCACAAGATAAAATCATTGCTCTTACTTACTTCCATAGTGTCACATAAATGTGAAAAATTGAAAAGTTGCTCCAGGCCAGCATGCTCCTTTTTGACACTGTGAGAATCTCTGTATCCTACACACCCTGCTCTGATCAGGGAATATCTGTACTAGCATGTACTGAGAAAGAAACAGAAGGTAAAGGACAAAGCAGCTCATTTTATTGAGGATCCAGAAGCAGTGTACCCTCATTTCCATGCTATTTCACTATGTGGGACATGAGGAAAAGAGGAGGGAAAAAAAATCTGCAGGCATTTCAAGTGCATGAAATATTCTCGGTGGGATCCAAATAAGATCAGAATATTTTTCATGATTATGTCACTTGGCAAGCTCAGAATCGATCCTTTCTCCATGCAATCCTCAGGCTGAAATGGGGCTAGTTTGGAGTGAAATTGCATGGTGGAAACATGCCTTGCTCTGCGATTTTGTCTGGTTCTGTAATCAAATTTCACAATAATGAAAACTGTAACTCAAGAAATTGTGGAAATGTCATGAAAAAGACCAACACCACCCCCCCCCAAAAAAAAAGGGCAGCATTGAATAAATCCATCCACATTAACTTGGAAGAAACAGGAATTGTGGCCAGCACAGCACGTCTGCTTTCTCAGCTGATCACTGAATCACAGTCTGACTTTGAGCACGTCACTTAAATCTTGCTTAGCTTTGGTTTTCTCCTCCAGGAAAGGGAGAGAAGGAAAGACTCGTGCACCAGCTTCGCTCTAAGCGGAGCCATAGTCGCTACCTGCACGCAGCAGCTCTAAAGGACACCAGCGCCCTGCTGCCCCCAGCTCCATGCAGCCCCATGGGCTCAGAGAGAGAGAGGTGCGTTCGGGGGGGACGTCCTTTCAGGACATGCGAGGCAGCGCTGCATCTCAGTTGACTGATCGTCAGGACTGGTGACAAAGGTTTGTAGTGGGGGCAACACCAGTTTGCACCCTGGGGTGCCTCTGGGCACTTTGAACATATTGGCCCTTTGCTTCTGCCACTGCATGTTTTTCCTGCTAACAAGCCCCAGGCCAGCTCTTCCGATGCACAAGGAGCTCAGAAGGCTCTACATGGGAGGAGCTTAGTCTGTTTCTGCTCTTACAATCATTCTAAGTGACTGCTGCTGCCTTTAAAAATGTATTTGCACTGCACCGTGTGGGACAATGTCTCTTTCAAGGCCGAGCTGCACACTGAGGTCTATGCTGGAACCAGGGCCGCTGCAGAGTTGAAACCACAGAGGCTCACTTGGTTTTGCTCAAAATCCTTCCAAATGTGACTGCAAACTCCAAGGAACGTGCCAAGCTGTGTCAGTCACACTGAGCTTTACCCACACAAACCCCAGCAAACTGGTCAAGGACGTTGGTGTACTTCTGTGCTTGCAACCTTTCCTCCCCCAAAAGGTGAGCCAGGCAGCTGGCACATGGGTCTCTGCCTTTCCTCAGGGCCAGGAGAGAACTATCACTGATAGCAGCCATGCAAATTTAACATTAGTATGACATATAAATGAAAACTCTGGACCCAGACGAAGCCCTAGGTGTCATTCTGGTACTGCAGGGAATCCCTCACACAGTCCTACTCAGATTTATTGTTGAAATCCAGTGTTCCCAACTGCATGATGTCCATTTTATCCCAAAGGAAATTTTCCTCCAGTTGATTAGCACTGCCTGAAAGGGACATTTACACCAACATACACACACCCCCTTCCACGCTGTGCTTAAGCTCACAGCCTTTTCCTCCTCCATCCCACAAACTCGCAGTTGCACCAAGCTGCATGTGCATCAAGCTGAAGGGGTTTAGTCCATTCCAGGTCCCATAAAAGCCATGCTTAATAGCTTGTTTCACCTGGGCAAGCCTGTAGATGCCCCTCTGAGGGTCTGTGTGTGATACAAGCCAAAGAAAGTGCAGGGCAGGCTAGAATAAAGGAGATTCTACTGAGTTAGCTTCAGTTAAACACACTTTTGAACCTGGCCCATCTTTTTCCTCTGACATACCAACGTATATGCGTACTGCATACCTGGTAGCAACACTCAAAGCACCCTGCAAAGGAGGAGAGAGAAAGGCGAAAGAAAATCTGATTATGAAACATCACAGTAGATCTGATCGTGTCGAATTCCTCTGGAGGAAAAGGCAGAGAGAAAAATTATCAGCACGCAGAGCTTGAAGTCAATAAATGAAATTTACCCAATTCAGCAGAGGCATCAGGGAAATCACTCTTGATTTGTCTTTGATAGGTTGACAAAATCTCTGTTAAAGTTGTTTTAATGCTTTTGTAACTAGGCTTCCAAATACATTGAACCCAAGCCAGATCTCAGCTTAATAGGACCAGCCCTTCGTGTCAATCAAATTTGTAGCTGGTGAGAAAAATGAACCTTTTTTTGTGCCCCTTGTTCTCAAGTTGGGCAAAGAGCCCAAAACTGTCTGAGGTTTTACTTTGCCAAGCTTCTGAAGGAAAATTTACTTACAGGAATGAAAAAGCCCCATGGCTGTCTGTAGTACAATGAAACACATCAGGCAAAAACTGCCCCTAGACGTTTTCCTGTGGCATCTGTTGAAGTCAGTGGTGGTATCAGGTAGGTAAGCTGAGGGATGAGTCTAGCTCGTTGATAATGGGATTAGACATTATGAAATGAAGGTATGTCCTGCTCTCTGTGAGTCGGCAACATTAATGAATTAATTTACTACTTAATTAATATACAAAGCCACTGAGTGCTGTTGGCAAATTAACTGTCAGTCAGGCATGTTACTTCAAGGGTCATTGCATATTTCTTTTTTTCTTCACCCTGCTTGTGTCAGGGGCAGAGATCACATGTTAGGTGCTGAGTCATGGTGTTATAATGGGAACTACTGGGAGCTGAGCTCTTTGGAAAAGAGCTGCTCTTGTCCTCTCCATCTCTGAACGCAGGAGACAAAGGTCAGAACTTCATCCAACGTGAGGGACTGCAGAAACCTCTCTCCCTTTTTTTAATCCTGCAGTGATACCCAGGCAGTCAACACACCCTCACCTGCACTTGCTTTATGGTTGGGAAACAGGAATATTTATATCTAAAAAGGTTAAATACATTATAACTCAGTGTCATAACTGAAGACAAAAGCTGAAAGTCTATCTGTAATGGTATTATGTGAATCTGTGTCTGAATTTCCCCCAAATTTGGACAGAATTTTTGAAAGGAATCCAGATTCATAGCAAAGCAGAATCCTGATTACTTGCTGTTTTAAAATAGTTAATATTTCTGCCTCAATAAAAGTGAAATGCAGGCTTGAACTTCCCTGAATCGCTTGAACTTCCGAATGGACTGAAAGCGAGTAGAAAACATCAGAAGAGAAGGCAGTTGTACAACTCTCAAATTCAGCTCGAGTCAGTTCAGGGCTCGGCTTCCCCTCTGTTCACAGGCTTCAGTTTTGAACTCGGAGTACACCCCAGCTCTCCTAGCTTCAAATAAAGCATCAACTATTCAGTACGTTTCTACAGAAATTGTGTGAAAGAGTCAAAACTTTGGTCAAAAAAGAGCTCTGGTGCACTTGAAAGGTTTAGCGAATCTTTGTTAAATTGCACAGTCATTAACCAAAGATGAAACCTGGCGAGGTCGAGCAGGCTGATTACTCGGTGCATGCGCTGCACCCAGAGCTCGGCTCCCAATCCAGAACTCACTGAATCCTCTGGGAATCCTTCCACGCATTCCTGTAGGCAAATGCTTGGATGAGAACTAGTCCAGGATCTCTTTTCCATACATGATACAGATGAGGGTACTAAGGAGAGGAGGCAGTTGTTTACAAGGAGTGCTGTGTCTCAGAGCAGGAGGAGGACATGATTACAGAAAAAACGCACCAAGTGTTTTGCAAATCTGATTCTCTATCAGAAAAGCAATTTCACAACTATGTAAATACACAGTTATTCTGCGCAAAAAAATTTTTTAAAGCTCTCTCTCTAATTGCACAAGAGGCTCCTTTGGTGTAATGAAAAACATCTGCCGTTATTTACCAGCACACTCCAGCGTGCACTTGCACTGTGCTCTCTCTCACAAATGCACGGGGAACACGGAACGGAGGAACTTGGTTTGTTGTCTGGATAAGGAATTCCTACAGGGAAAAAAGGGTGGGGGGAGCTCGGGGAGAGCTCTGAACCATTGCACACTACACTTAAGGTCTGATTCCTCTGTCACAGCCATGCGTGATCAACTGCATGACAAAGCCTCCCTACATTTCAAAATTTATCTAC
Source organism: Psophia crepitans (assembly GCA_013399095.1). Lineage (NCBI taxonomy): Eukaryota > Metazoa > Chordata > Aves > Gruiformes > Psophiidae > Psophia > Psophia crepitans. The sequence goes on along the minus strand of VWZZ01007180.1, from coordinate 237,976 downwards.
GTAGACTTTCTCCATTCCCCATGCAAAAGGACGATAATCCCCTTTCGTAGTAAATCTTCAGATGAAACAGAGTCCACCATCCTTTTAGAAGGACACTGTATTTCACAAAATATTAAAGCTGAATCTGATTAGAGGCTTGGTAAGAAAAGCAGAGAGCCACAGGCCCAGGTCACAAACAGGGGGACCCTGCACTGACCGGAGGTAACTGGTGTCTTCATGTTGACTTCAGTGAGCTCCGGACAAGACCTAAGGCTGACAGGGGCTTGTATGTATGACTTTTGAAACCTCTTTGGCATTAAAACATGGGATGAGTGAAAGCCTGCTTAACACTGAGTGAGCATAAGAAAAATGAGTGAACCGAAAACAATTCCTCCACAATACAAAAATAATTGTCCGTTAATGAAGTATTTCCACTGAGTGAAAATACGAATTATATGAGAGCTATGCAAGCTGCTACAACTGAAGTGCCTCTCTGCCCTTGTTGCTTGTCTCCTCACTTTGACAGCAGTTATCACTTAAAAGGATGTGCTCCAGGTCACAGCTGCTATCAGCAAGACACTTTTTTAGTCATACCTGCTTGACAGACCTCTAAAAATGTAGGGGATTTGATATGAGGTTGGTGACCTGAGTTTTTAAAATTTAATCATAATTATTTTTCTGTATCAGTGTCTTAATTTTGCAGAACACTAGCTTTAACATTTCAAATCACGGCAAAAATATATTTCTAGCATGCAAAAATAAAAATAATCTGGTAATCAGAAGCTCATCAAAGTGGAGATACTGGCTGTTCATTTGGCTCATCTTGCATCAGAAAAAGACCATTCCGATTGTGTTTTAGAGCTGCACTGCTTCAGACATGCTGCTGATGTAACTGGCTGTGTGGAGCAGAGCCGTGCTCCTGCAACACGTCCTTGCCGCCCCCTTCCTGCCCCAGGCTTGCAGTAGGAAGGTGTCGACTCATTTTGCCCTGAACGAGGGAGCCATCAAACCCTGTGCTTCCACCTTGAGGAGTAAGAGCCCGCATTAGGCAGGATTTGACCCTTAGTTTGCAGTGGCTGGCAAGAGGAAGGACAAGAGGGGCCATTTAACTGAAAGCATTTCATCAGTTTTTGGGGAAAGAAGCAGAGAAGAGAGCTGGAGTATGAAATATTTGAGTAGTTAGTAAGTATAAAAGAGGATCCTCTAAAAATGTGGTTGGTTTTGAAAAAGATTGGCATAGGCATTTCTAGTATCTCCGTGAAGAAGAGAGATGTAGGTGGAAGAAATGGGCAGCAAACCCCCAGTTTTAAAATCTAAAATGAAGGGTTCCCCATGAAAAAAACAGAAGCTTTTATTTTTTAATAGTTTCTTTAAAAATAGCTACCTCAGAATTGGGTGGGTGTGTGTGTGGAATCTATTCTGGACTCTCTAGGCCACAAGGTACCATCGATTCATACCTCCAATTCACACTGGTGTCAAACCCAGTTTGTCAAACCACTACTATCAACACACTTTCTCTGAGAGACAAGTAAAAAAAGCCCAGGAAACCTCCTAATCTTCTGCTAGTCTGGGCTATTAGCAGCTTGAGAACTAATGACGGGTGAACCTCCTAAGGTCTGAGATGTCAGTGGGAGTTATATGCCCGGATCAAGGACATGATATGACCCAGATAAATTTAAGACAGAAAGGTAGATCAAAATGTGGGTCAGGCAGTCGTTAGTGTTTCTTTAAAGATGATAGAGGAACAGTTTTTAACACTTCCGAAGAGTTTTGTTGATGTTCTTATGTACGCTCTTTGTTTAAAAAAATAAATACATTTTTCATGCCTTCAAAATTCCAAGCTGCAGAAAATTTCCTCTTGTGATGAGAAGCATTCAAAACAAAAACATGTGGCCTGATTTGTCTTTTATAGAAATCAAAGGCTGTATTCTAAAGAGACTTCCTTTACCACACAAATGTAGCAGATGTTTTTTAAGATTATAGCTGCACAAGCAATCTACGGTTTGAATCTCAGAAGCATTTCAAGTTGTTTTTTTTTTTTTGAGGAAGAGTTTTTGTGTTACACTGTGATAAACTGCAAGTGAGTAGGAAAGGGATTGTCTAAGACAGGTAATTAAGGTGACAGTGTACAGTAAATTTGGCCAGCATTGTTTTCATTCAGGAAAATAAAGTTAAAAATGATCAGAGTGTCTCAATCTAATGTTTTGCTGGTGGGTTAATTAAAACACATTTTCAATGCCAAAGGTGAAGAGATTAGATCTATCGTAAAAGCAGCCTAACAGAACAATATAGCCAAAAGTCTGTGTTTCCATATGTGTTGTTAATGTGATGTTATGTTGTTTCCGTTATTGTTGGTCCCCTGCATGCGCTGGAGCAAGCGGTGCTGGAGCCAAGGGCTGGGCTGAAGCAAAGGCGATGATCCTACGCGGGTGCATCAGGAGGCTTTGCCAGCTGGTTCAGAGTACTTGGGTCAAGCTTAAAGCAGAAGTGTCAGGTCTTAATCCTCCTTTCTTACTGTAATAACATTCTTTTCTCTAACTGCGAAACTCCCTAATGACTGACTGACCACCTCAAGGTGTTTTGAACCCTGGTCACCTGTGGGACACTGCTCTGACAGTCTTAAAAAATTGGCGCCTGAAGTAGCCCGAAATGGGAAGTGAGGATATAAACCATGTCTACAGCCTCTTTAATAGATCTAAAGAGTATTGGTCACTGTCTATTCTAGTGAGATCATTTGAGAAAAAAAATAGAGAGGCAGACCAAGCTGAGGAGTGAAAGGCAGGTTATGCAAGGGGGAAGCCCTAAGGGACTGGGTGCGTTTCAACATCCAGGACTCTCTGTAGCCATCAGCTGCAGGGGTTGTTGCTGGGTGGTAACACCGAGGAAATTCAGCCAGGGAGCACAAACCCTGCTGTGCTTTCCACTAGCTGGGCCCAGGTCATAAGGACAGTCCTGGCTGTCTGCTTTAACATCACCATCAGCCTCGATAGAAAAGTGTCTGCTTGGTATCTAGCAGTGGAGGTGGAGGATGCTAGACTTCAAGTCAGAATTAGATGTCACAGCTTCTGTTCTCTTAGTCAGTGTGAGAGTATTGCTGGCAGGAAAAAAACACTCTGTTATTCCAGGATGGCTCTCCCAGCACAGCAATCTTCTATTGATTTTTGTGAACTATTAATCCACTCTTTTCAGGAATACAGTGATGGATGGTGATGTGGGTTAGTCCTGCTTCTCTGATGAAATCTGCTGAGGAAGATACTGGATGTCACCTTGCCCAGTGCTCAGTGCAACGTGAGCCATCGCCTCCGGGTGAGAAGTCCCGAACCACCTCGTGGTGGTGGGGACTGAACTGTGGCCACCCCTGTGTACAGCCCAGGCTTGGGAAGCTCTTCCTCTGCTGTGCTTATCCTCTGCTAAGCCATCCTGATTTTTCATTTAGCATTTCTTTCCTTTTTTTTTTGAGAAATGTATAAATGTAGCATTTCTTTCCTATTTAGAAAGATTTAATTGCAACCTTTTTACTGGACAAGAGAAAAGCAGTCAGGGGAGAAGGGAGAGGCAGGTGAGGGAAGGCAAGTGTAGTCTTTAAACCTCTCTCTTTTTTGCAAGTCACTCGTGTTGTCTGACGGAACTGTAACTTTTGTGTTTTGCTTCCCTCGGTGTTGGGCAATCCATCCTGAACACACTGCAAACATGTTCTTGCCCTTGTTTGCGCTCTCTCTAGTTTTTCCGATCCTTGTGGTCATATATTAACAGTATCTTCTCTGCACAGATGGGAGTTTCTCTTTGTTTGTTTGTTTGTTTGCTTGCTTGCTTCTCAGGCAGGATAGCAGCAGAACAATCTGCAAACCAAGGGCAGGTTTCCCGGTGCGAGAGGTCAGCCTCGGGGAGGAAGGCAGAAGTGGAGGGCAAGGGGCAGGGAACAAAGGGCACTGGCGCTTCCCCATTAGCTTCGGCACTTCTGGTGTTTGCTCCGCATCGTGTAGGGGGGAACGGCTCTGGGACAGCCCTGTCTCTTCTCCTCAGCGGTGAAGTTTTACAAATATAGGGAACACATTTCGTCAAAATGAGGAAATTTCTGGTGTTGGAAGTATATGTGAAAACACAAGATGGTTTGCTGCATGAAAAGAAGCATTAGTAGTGAAACTTTGTGTGTGTGCTGATGCTCTGAGGGCGAGTACTTCAGAAAAGAAAGTTTGGGTTTAATTAACTTTTTTTTTCCCCAGCAAGGATGGAAGTTTTGTCACTTCTGAAATGTTCCCATTTATGAAATTGTCAAGTGATGGCAGATACCACCCAAGAAAAATTGTTCATTACCCTAATGATAGCTCCATAGTACAAGTTGGCACAATTTTGGAAGCTTCAAGAGCAAAGCTAATTTTTAAAAGCTCCAACCTTATAATTGCAATCCATCACTACCAGTACATCGTCTTCCACTACTAGATGCTTTTTCTCTAAATACTGGAGAGGACCATTATTATGATCATGAAATTTCCAGCTACAGGACAAGATCGTACCAAATTCTGGCTTCAGTTACACCAGTTAGAATTATTTCACATTCCAGACCTGTCAGACTGTCTTCTATAGATATCACGTAGACACATCCACATTTTCCACTGGTTGCAGAATACAACGTGATTAATTAATGAGTCTGGACCAAGGTGATGAGGTTTCTAGTTTGCCTTTGAGCCAAAGACAGCTGGTCCTGGACTTGGTTTTCTTGCTGTTCTCTTATATGAGGTCATAAGCTGTGGCCCTGAATTAAGAGAAAACACCTAAAACCAAGCCACAGCCCAATCCAAAGGCCATCTCACACCTTCATAGTAGATCATTGTTCATACACTGTTAAACTGCGGGGGGAAGGTCTGTCATGATGCTGGCAGAGCTGAGCTGTTTAGAGCTGACATCTCACTAAAAGACATCTCCATTAACTCGGTCCAGCAAGAGTCCCTACCCTATTTAATTCAGGCTTCCTGACTCTGTAAATAAGACATTTACTGGAAGACTTTACAGGGCTACTTGCAGGCTGCTGAGTGCAGAGAGGCTCTGATGAGGGGAAGAGTGAAAATGGAAATGTGAAAGAAGGCAGAGTCATCTCAGAAAGACTGTTGGTGGTGGTGATCAGGGGGAGGTTAAGAGAAAAAAGCAAGATCCTTTGTATCAGCTGTACTTTCCTTTAGATATCTCTAGAGACATGATCTCAGAACGTGTCCAAAGTAAATAGAAATTATCTATTATCTATCTAGTCAAGTAAATCCTGAAATAAAGTAGGATTTAGAAAGTTAATATTGGGCATGTCAAAGATCTGGTCTCTTCCTTTCTCTGGTAAGTAAAAAGAGATTCAGGATGCAGATAAGGCTGAGAAATTGAGTTAGCATTTCAACAAGAGTGGAAAAAACCTTGTGCCTGATAGATTCCTTAAAAGAAATCTCAGTGCTACCAGAAAAGACCGGTAAGAATTGTTAGAGATGGAAGGGTGATAGTTCTCCTTGCATGATTCCAGGATTGACCTCCCATTCCTTTTCTCCAAGAACCAACCCTAATGATGAGCAGGTAGAGCCAGGGTGTTTCCTACCTAAATTTAAATATTTAGTTGGGGTATTAAAGCATGCACTGGTTGTTCTAGCCCCCTACTGTGGTCAGTAAAAGGACCAGCCTTGGAAAGTGCAATCCACCTGGGATAGCTTATTTTTCTCCACTGACCAAAGAAAAGGTCTGGACTGATAATATCACTCAACCAGGTAGAATGAGTCTGATAAAAGTGAGCAGCAACAGCCCAAACCTCCACTGGTAAGTTTAAAACTTTGAAAATATTAAAAGGTGTGTGAAAATCCATTAAAAATTCTGCTCGTATTCTCAGCTACTTCTATTAGTTTCCCAGGAATACTGTAGCAAATTATTTTAATGAGGAGGAAGTCATGGGAACATCTGGGTTTTTTTATTGAAAGCAGGAGAATTCTATACGGCTTGAAAGAAAAGACTGAATAATTTTCTGGGAGATAACGCTTTGTCAAATGTACTCATACATCAAAGTATGGGGGAAAAGAACTGCCTGAAACCTCTGGCCTGTGCTGTTCAAGGAAGTAGACTGAGTGAACTATTGTCTCTTCTGGACTGAAAGTCTATTAACAGAAACCAAATTCTGAATTCTTACCCACAAATATAATAATTCAGAAATCTAAAACTCTTCTAATCAATAAGCCAAAAAAAAATCACTATGCCATCAGCAGGGTCTAGTCAAAATAATATAGATTACAAATAATTGCTATGAACTGTTCAAGAAATTTCTTTTTTCAAAAAGCATCTGTAGCAAATGATTTGAACAACATCATAATCTGTGGACAATTTATGACACAGATAAAGCGGTAAAATTCATTGATCAATTTACGTACTCTGCATTGTCAAAGATTGGCAAGAAGCTCCAGAAACGGCAACTATGTCCTATGCACAGCAATGAACAGCGGTCAGTAATGGGTTTTGACCACTACTGACCAGAGCAGGTTAAAAGCAACTTTCCAGGTGAAGGTAGCCTGACCTTTACTGCAGGACTGATTGCCTTATAAAAAGGACCATGAAAAGTTTGTGCTTCACAGCTCTCCTGTGAAGCAGGGTGGTATTTAGGTCAAGCCTTGAGCAAGTGAAGGGCAATGGCTCCGTTCTGGCTGTGCAGTCAGCCTTGCTATGTAACAGTGAGCCTGTAACAACAAAACCCCAAAAGAACAACTTATTATTGGGCACGGTTTAAAAAGCTAGTGTGCACATCTCCTGTCTCCAGCAGCCCAGCCTCGTGTTCCACATGTGGGAGGGTTTTTGAGGGGTAGCAAGTCAATGGCTGGCTTCTGCTTGAGTATGCATGCTGAGGACATCGCATTACACAAACCTACACGTTGCTCCTCAATTAATTTTCCATTTACATCCTCCTGTACTTGACACATTCTGTTTGCATTGAGAATTAATATTTGCAAGACTAATGGAATCATCTTGGGCATCAAAGAAGAGAAAAAAATACAAAAAAGAGGGGAAAGAGACCCCAGGGAAGGGAGAAACAGAGAGAGAGAGAAAGAGAGAAAGTATGCAGTCCTTGAGTAACTTCCTGCATTCTCAGTAAAAGCAAGTGGTGTGTTCAGCAGCCTTTTCAATTAATTTGGCAACAGTGTGTTGGGCTGGTGACTATACATGGCTTATCTATAGAATTAGATGATCCCTTCACAGTTACTTAAAAAGAATAAAACACTCAGGCAAATTAAAAAAAATATATCATATTTTACTAAAACCCCATTAAACCGTCACACCCTCTTCTTTCTGCAGCTCCTCTGGCACTATTTCCTTGGCAGAGTATTTGAGCGTGATACCAAAACAAGAGACATTAGTTTTCAGCTGAAGGCCTTGCTTCCCAGCTGGTATGTACCCAGGGTTGTGACTGGGAGCCTGATTTTGCATATGCCTCACCTTTTATCGTACATGATAGTTGCTAATTCTGGTGCAACATTTGCCTGAAATCAATGTGATTCTGCAGAGAAAATTGTTTGCCTGGGTACTAAGTTCAAGGCATTTTGGTTCTGCCTCATCAGGTAAATAAAATGCACCCAGGAATAAACACCAAAGCCAGCTGGTGGACAATGGCCAGCATCTATGCTATTGAACGCATTTATCCTCCAACGAAGTGGGAGTTGCATGTGCACTGCCTCCCGGACTGCCTCCTCGGCCATGCTGTGCCCACAAACCATTCAGGGAAAGGACTTGGAATGGGCCAGATTCATGCCAGAGAGCAGCTTAGCAGTTGACTGTATAAACAGTTTCATTCTAGTCCTGGGAACACTTCCAGAAACATTTGAATTTACTAATTTAAATGTAGCCTTGAAGGCCCAGTGCTTGCAATACCGCTCCAACATTTCCCTTGCGAGCGAAGAGAGAGGTCACATGGGCAAGATCATAACCACATCGCTTTAATAAACCAGACAGTAGAAAGCAAGCAATTATAAAAAGGCAAAACTTAACAGGCAACTGAAACCCTTTTATAGAATAGGTTTACATTTTCTGCATAGCAATGTAGTTTGTTCTTACTGGAGGTTAGAGTCTCTCCTAGTAAGGAGTGTTAGTAGAAAGCATGTGTTCATCTCTAAAGTGTTACTTGAAATCATGTTGTTATATTTTATTTTAATAAACAAGCATTCCTAGATGCATGACAGGTCATAAAAAAATCATGATTAATACCAGGAAGTAATTCAGAGTCAAATAAGCCCTCTGGACCAATATACATTCCTAGGGTTGAGCAAATGTTTAATCAAGGTGTTAGGAAGTCCAGAGGAAGAGCCAAGACAGGAGGGTGAAAAGGAAGAAGGGTCTTAATAAGAGAGAAATCAAGCAAGCCTGAATTTGACTTAGGACCTGATTTTCTTGATTTCCTCAAGTTCAGCTTCTAATTTTCTGGTTACTTTTCTGATGCAGCAAATGTTTGCATTTTTTGTTTAAGTCTGAAGAGTCTGGAAGAAAATGGCAGCATTGTCTTGATGGTAGAGCTTTTCACATACATCTTCAATTTTTGCAGGCAAGTCTGGATGCAAATATTTGTAGTCTGTAGAAGTAGTTTGGCAACCTAATTTATAAGCATTAATGGATAATTGTTAGCAATTAAATGTTTGATTACCCAACTGGGCCTACAGATCAGGTTGCTAGATTTCCATCTGCTAATAGCTGTGTGCACAAGGGATCACGGGACTGAAAATGGGAGTGAAGACAGGGGGTTACAAGATGCAAAACTGAGCATGTAAACATGGAGCTCAGTCTGATCAGCTAGAAAACATGAAGCTTCAGCTATATATTCTGTCTGTAATTCTTTGCATTTGTGCATTTAAGACTACGGTGTATATGTCTGCAGATTTAAGTAGCATCCATTATACTAGAGATCAATGAATTAGATCAGTGTGCAATTTGAATTCCCCCTCTGCTTTTGCCAATTGCAAGTAGGCATAGGCCACTTCTGCTCTTCAGTCCTACATAACCTTCCCACATTTAAATCTGCAGATCATGTGAAGACAGGATCCTTTTCTGGATCTCGCTCAATTCCTCTGGTAGATGAATTTCTGCACCCATGAAGACTGGTGGAGCTAGCTCTGGGAGTCAGGGAGGGTGGAAACCCTACCCAGACAAGCAGCACTGCAGTGAAGATCACAAAGGAGTGCACAGCAATGTTCTGTTCAATGGTTGAAACTGTAACTCTCCTTACATGATGAGGGAAGACCATTTATTTCCTTCACAGAGACTATTGGTAGTATGATTACAAGCAAAAAGACCTGGTGGAGCTGGCCGGGATAAAAGACTACTTGTCTCTGGTTTTCTTGTAGCCCTCGGCTCCTAGGTCGCTCTTTCCCATCCTGGGAAACCTATACAGTAGATCAAGAGCCCAGAATTAAGCCAGTTTTAAACAGATTTAAAGCAGTCTTGTGTTCATCTACAGACATGAATATCATGCAGTGATTTCCTGGATTGTCATCACAGATTTGGCCTTTGTCAAGGATTTAAGCAAATGTCCCGCACAGACTTCACAGTGTACCATTTTTTGGAAAACTTGCCTCAATTTGTGTGTATTTCTCCTCTGTTTCAGCTGAGTTGCCCTAACTGACACCTGTCTAGCAAAAAAAAAATAGAGCAGGAGATACAAATAGTGCACTCTACTACTGGGCAGCGCATGCATTGAAGTGCCCTGGGTGAGGTGAGATCCCACAGGAAATAGATGACTCCCTGCAGAGGCAGCAGCCCTCTAACATACCCATCCTAAAAGGGAGGTCTTGTCAGATGGTGGGAAGATTCTTTAACTCTGAAGGAAAGAAAGATTCCCATCCTCGGCAGCATGGGAGCAGCACAACTACCCTGCATCAATAAGTAATCTTATCATGAGAAGCAAAGGTTAATGACTAATCTGTTTACCTGAGCTTCATTAATCAAAGATTTACTAGAAGTCAGAATCCTATCACTGCTCAGGCACAAACAGCCTTGCTTCCGGGTTAAAAAAGACAACTACACAAACTGCACAAAGCATGTAACTCAATACAGAGCAATTTTCCCAGTGTGTGGATGACAAAGGGGAGCATCAAAGAGAAAAGGCTCTCATCAGAAGGGATTATATCTGGGCTGTGTGGAGCAGAGGGAAAGCCTCAATCTCCAGCGATGTGAAGAAGAGTTCGACTATGCCTAGCAGCGATATCATCAACCATCTGAAATGATTACGGGGTATTTTTATGTCGTGAAATATTATCTTGTTCTCCATGACAACTGACACCTCAATAATAGCACCTGTAAAGATTTAAAAGATGCCAGAAGACTGCCAAAAACGTTAGGTTAAATACCCAGCACAGAGATCCGGGCAATGGTTTGGGTTGCAGGGACAGAACCACTGGAGATTTGCCCTGCCTACCCTTTCCTTAGGAACTGGTATGAGGCATGCTGTAAAATACACCTAATTAATGGGGTTATTTTCTTTATGTGTGTTGTGATAATTAATGTCCACATTATGGTTCTAATTATTATCCTGAGGTTAAAGGCACTAAAGGAAAAATGAATAGCAACTTAGGCCCTTGGTGTCGACTGTTCTTTGTGCAGCTTTAACCCAATAGTTGTCTTTCTCCAGCACTCCCAGACCGACAGTCCAGTTTGCCTAGAGAAAGCACTGGAGGTAGAAAACTTTGTGATGAGCCCAGTTTTCCAGCTCAAAGACTACTGGCAGCTGAGTCACTCGCCAATTTTAGGTCCACAGACTGAAAACGTGGGCCTGATCAGAGCAAACCAGATCAAAACAAATTTTCTTTCCTATGCAAAGTGGATTCATTGAATTCAAGGGACAGTAATGCCTTTGTACACAGGATTGTCACCATGCCTACTGATGGTACATCATATATGTGTAAACCTAGACATTGGTTAAAAAAAAAAAGGAAAATACTTTCCCAAACTAGAGAGTCCAAAGCTGTTTGGTGGCCTGCAGTCCCTTGTCTTGGTCTCCTGTCACATCTCATGGTTCCCCTAATGTTTGCAACAGAGAAAGAGAGCTGCGCCAAGCAGGGAGAGCATTAGCTCAATGACTTGTCATGCTCAGACTTGGTTATTGTTCCAGTCATGGTAGAGAGGACGCATTGCCAGTGCTGCACTGGGACCTGCAGGGTCTGCAGTCAGTGTGGTTCCTTACGAAGTGCTGTAGTCATGAAAAGCTATAAAGGGGTTGAGGGGAGAGAAAATGGGAGGCAGAAGAATTAAAGACCAGACACATTCTGGGATATAGTTGCGCAGCCATCCACTAACTGGAATACATTTGCTTGAAGTCATGTGTTGTGAAGTAATTAATTTAGGGCCAGATTATGATTTTCTTTTCACTACCTTACTTCCACATTTCCAATACGAGACTCAGAAACTCTTTCAGTTGGTGTCTGCTATCCGTCTGCCCTCCCCAAGTGTCTGGAGGCTCAGGAGAGGGATGTGCTGGGAGATGTCCTGACTAACAGAGTGCCAAGAGGATCTGGGACCTCCACCGACGGTCAATCAGAATGGAGAGAGGAAGTGCATATATGCTACATTTAACATTTTAAAAGTATCTAAAGCATTTCTTAAGGTTCTGAACTTCCTCTTCTTCTCCACCACACACCAGCCCACACATCTGTGAAGGGTTGTTGTTATCAAGTGCAGCACCTCATTTTCTTAAGCACTTTTCAACCACCAGCACTGATGCTTTCTTATCACACAAACCCAAGAGAAAATGTTGGTTTGCAGGGGAAGACATCGGCCAGATGCTCTTACTGCGTTATCTGTGCACCAGGCATGGATGTCATTATCAGCATGTGGCAAACCTGACATCATTGTTTGGCATCTCTCAAGTTCATCAGGAGCAATGTGGCCTGACAAGGAAGATTCTGTTTTTAATAAAACATATTTTGGCTATAGGCAATGCTTCTCTTTCCCTGGAGAGAATTATCAGTTTCATGTGAACTGCTTTTTGCAGGCGTGGAAGAGAAGGTACAGAAGTGCACACACTGGGAACTCCCTGTAAAGTGGGAAAAGATGTATATTTAACCACAGATACACCTTTACACCAGAAATTATTTTTTAAGACATAACTTCCCATTTAACATTGAAATACTTTGCATAATTTAATGCTCTTTCTCTCTCCATATATTTAATTTACAGCTCGAAGAAAGCATGCAACTACCCCTGTCACAAATAGATCAATAAAAGCAGGGAAATTTAATTATATGAGCAATTCAAATTTATTTTGAGGTGATTGAATCTGAATGAGTAAGCCCATCACTTGGGTTATTTTACCTGGGAACATGTCCTTTAGGTTGCTAAAGGAGTACATTCAAATAAGGAAACCACGTTTTTCTTAGTGAGGGAAAAAAAAAGAAGATGGTAGGTTCTCCTGTGCAAGAATCAGAGCTCTCTTTTATGAAGATAAAGTGGGAACTGCATAGGGGAAGGAGTTAAAGGAATCTTTGGAGGTGGCTGGCTGAGATTCTATTGTATCGATCATTTAACGCTACTAGGTCTTAATTGCATGGTTAATGGCACACTACGGAATTAAAATCTTCACAGAAGTTTCTTTTTCCGTTGTGATTTAAATCAAAATGCATAAAAATATACATATCTTCTTCCCAAGAGACAACTACAGTATTCCTGGCAATAGGAATTAATCAAAGATGCTGCAATCCTTGAAATCAATGTAGTTACATTGATTTATACTAGTGTAGGAACTTATCTTTGAGTTTAAAACAAATCTGATGATGTTAGAAGAAAAAAAAAAGCCCTAATAAATATACATAAGACAAAATTATCAGAAGTGTCTACGTGAATTAGCATAAAATCAGACTCAAGATTATTTTTGTGTACTACAAAAGTAGATGAAATTTTAAAAAGAAGCGTCTGGTCTTCATCAGGTGAGAAGCGCCCAGAGGGGAGGACAGGCATAGCTAAAAACTCACCAGTTGGGACAACTGTGTAAGAAGGAAATGAGAAACTACTCAAGCCTTTGCCCAGGCCAGTATGGAACCAGCCTCTCTGTATTCCCACGTAATTCACAGTAATTATCTGTACAAAACAAAACCTCTCCAAAGGGAAGAGCTGCACCCAGCCATCCTCTGGCACAGCCAGGAGCCTGGTGGGGAAGGTGCTCAGTGAGGGTATTCAGGAGCAGCAGGGTCCCAGGAGCTGATTATCTTCCACATTCAGGGCATTACTTACACGGTTTCTGATAGCTCTCAAAGACTCGCAGAGAATTCGGAGAAGGAGAGCAAAGTCTCCTTCCACGTTGTTCATTGCATGGATGCAATCAGCGGTATTATACCTGAAAAGTGGCTGGTGAGAATCTGTTAAAGAAATGGTGAAGTGATACTCCTGTGGTGTTCTCTTAAAGTCTCTACTGAGTTGGGGTTTTTTTTTCTTTTTTTTCTTTTTTTCCCTCTTTTTTTTTAAGTGCCTTTTTTCATTGTCAGCTTAGAATGCTTTCTGTGAAAGTGCCCAGGAATAGGACTTGGTAGCAGTTTTTGTGGCTGTGGAAGGTCTGGCTGTGGGTGTTCAGTCTCCTACCATTACCCTTGTATTCACTTCAACCCAGTCCCAGAAATGGGAATGATATACAGTCAAATCAACTTGACTGTTACCAGGCTTTCACTTTTTATATATATTAAAAAGACTTCCCATAGCTACTTCTCCATTCCATGATATTAAGGGAATCAGCCAAAGAATCAGCCAAGAATGCACTGATAATGCAATTACTACTAGATTGATGTTTTTAAATGTACTGTTGTTGACAAAAAGCCCTCAGAAACCTGAAATGTTAATCTGTTTTTCTTTTGCAAATTGAGTACTGCCTGCTGTGTACATCCTTTTATTACTGTAGGGCTGCTCATAAGCTCCAGGCTGCTGACATTTATTTATTAAAAAAGAAAAAGTATTAAGAAACAGCACTGAAACATTTTTCAGTTGGATTCCAAATCAACAATAATTGGCAGATAGAAGGGGAAAAAAAATAATTCCAAAATTTTGGCCGAAGAATATTGACAGAGGAGAACAGAAGGAGCAGTGTCCATATCCCCAGGGACACAGAGCCAATGAAACAAAGCTGACTTTCACAACTAGTTGTCTAGACAATCAAGAGCCTTTTTACAGATTGATGCTTATGTTTAATAAAGAGGCCAAACTGCTTGAGTCTGCATGAAGCTGTAGGAAATAAAAAGCAAAATTCCACAGAGTGGTGCAAGAGCAGTGTAATATAATTGCAGGGGTTTCAGAACACAAGCTTTATGAAAATGGGCAGCTTTCCTAGCCAAAAGACACCTTCTGGTGTCATTTATCAACAGCTGCTTTAGAAACCTGAGGTATTCTACAGTGATCATTCATAGGAAGCTTTGCTGTCATTAATGACCAGATTTTTTCCACTTGTTCATTTTGCTCCTTTGAAAACAAGGAGCTGCACTAGAATTCATTTGCTAACTCTAAAGCATGCGAGTCTGCATAGGTGCTTTGACACGAGCACTGCGTAACTACTCTTCCTTCTGTAAATACATCTGAGCAGCACCTACAGTAGAAATTTCCCCCAGACAGCTTCACCACTGACGTGGAGTGAGCAAACATCTCTAAGGGAAAAGTGAACTCCAAAGAAAGTTGCAACCAGTGTTACACCATTGCATACAAAGAACTTCAATTCTTAAAAAAAACAAAAGGAGGAATAAATCAGCAGCAGTCACTCGCTTGTCCTGAGATTTAGGAGTGTTTATCACCCTGCTGAAATCTGCCTCCTCCTCTTTGGTTGGGAAAGCACTTATTTTTCTTGAAGGATTGTGTTTTACTAGTGTGCCTCTTGAATTTATTTTATTGTAGTATTCTTTTATGTAGAAAAATGTTTTTGTGTGTTTGTCAAAAAGAGCAGAAAATATTGTCTGCATCATCTGGGTAACTGACCTCCGGTTTTCCAATTCCACCTGCCTTTCACAGAGAGGAAGTACCCAAATAAGACACGGGACCTGAGTGCTGTCTAATGGAATATGAAGCATATGACAAGAGAAAACACTGGATTGCACTTGGTTAGTATTTATATGTTTTTTAGTATTCTTGGAAAGGACATGCAATTACTGCGCTCTTTCTTCCACAGACCAAGGTTTGAAGTAATGCAATCTGTGATGGAGTTGTAGTACAGCTAGAATGAACTAAACTTTCATTGCAGCTTACAAGAAGTGCCCTGGGAGATCTGTATTTTTACAATTCGTTCAAACAAATCACAGACAAGACAAATATGAAGAAGAGCTCAAAAGCACATCCCTATATCCATAAACCTGCAGTTGGGCAGGAACAAATATGTGCGTGGTTTTGAGGGAGTATACTTCATGCTTTCTGGAGTTAAGAGACATGTGCTTTATTTTATTTATTTATTTCAGTAATTCCTCTGGGTCACTGAGATTTTGAAATCTAAGGCCAAGGTCAGCAGCTACAATGGGAGTTGTTGGGGTCTTTGTAGGCAGGAGGTGGAAGGAGTGAGTTTCAGTCCCTGCCGACACCAGTAGGATTTGGAACAGCCAAGCCAGCCAGACTGCCAACCTCGTGACGCAGGATGGGAACCGACCAGGACTCTCCTCAAAAATGGAAGCACTGAAGGTTCTTAAAACCAGATGCTTTTACATTTTTTTTTCCTCTCACTGTGAATGCTGGATGCAAAGTTTGCTGCCAGCCTGCATACAAAACCTCCCAGGTCTGCTAGACCAACAGCTTGCTTATGTAGACTCTGGGGTTATGGTTCTACCCCAAAGAGAATAACACTGAAATGAGCACAGAGCATATTAAAGGTAAAGTACCAGTGAAACCATGATTTTTGGCTTGAATAAATCTCACAATAATTTGAAGATTTGTTCTACTCTGATTTTTGCTCTTCCAAATTCTTCTTTTCCCTTATTCTCTCCATGGTTTCATAACTTGGCAAATCCTATTCACTGATTAGCTTTTGTCTTTTTCTAAAAAGGAAAGCCAGGGACTTTCTGTCATCTTTTAGGTCAGCTGGCTCACTCACTATAAACATAGCCTGAAAGCACAGGATGAAATCTGCACACCCAGCCCCATGAGCGCACTTCTGTGGAGCTGACTGTCTTCAGGAACAAAGACAAAACCTATGTCCAGCTGTATGCAGAATCCGGACTCTGGTTTCCAAATGTTACTCAGTAGCTGACAACCTTTGGCAAGAAAAAGAGAACCTTTTTATACTATCCTGAACATTTAAAAAGCAGTAATAAATAGATGATAGCCTTAGAGGTGTGATTTATTTGTTTTATGAATCACAGAAGAGTCCATAACTCATAAAAGATTAAGGCTGAAGCAAGTTGTATGGCTCTTGCATTACAAGTGGAGATTAATGTCTTATTTCATGAAGCACCATCATTAACCGGTCTACATTACAGTATTTTAATGTTAGTGACAGAAAGAATTGACTTTTAACATTTTAAAAATATTCTGCGTTTCGGTACGCCTTTGCTGGGGGGGATTTCTCTGAGACCTGAGAGACTTTAAAGGGTAGAAATCCTATCTCAGCGCTAGCGTTCGTACACACACCTGCACCCCACATTACTGTTATGGAGATCCACGTGATCAGCAAGATAATAAGGGCAGCTTTCTCCCCACATGTAAGTTGCTTCAAGGCTTTGCGGACTTCTAGTCATGCTGAGTCACCCTGAGAGGACTTCTCTTCATTAGAGTATCTCAATTTACAGCTCATCTACATTGACAAGAGTGGCTTCTGCTTCAAATGCACTGCAAAAAGCTGGAGCAGCTCTCCCCATCCACTGTGGCTGCTCCTGTTTCTGTCAGACCAGAGTAGCTTTGTTTTACCATTTTCGGGGCTTCTCCCTTTCCAGGGCTATAATTAGTTAAATCTTATCTTTCATGGGAGTCATCATATTTATTTTTGAACCACAGATTATGTCTTCAAGTGACTTTATCTTTTATTGTAGTGTGTCATATCACAACACTACAATATTGAATACAATGTAATTTACTAAAATCTATTAAAACACTCCCATTTTAGAAATCCATTACAACCTTCCTTGTTGTTATTACCATATCCAAGAATGCACATGCAACAGGAGAATTAACTTGATGAACAGTCCTGCAAAATGTGCCGTTACAAGCTGTTTCTAAAACATCTTTCAAGGCATCTCTGTCAGCTCATGGATTCTCTTTGGTTTTCTTTCTTTTCTAGAACTATTTGCTAGCCCTTAGTTGTGGTAAGCGATTATTTGTGCTTTTAAACAAACTCCATGAAAAACGTTTTTCAAGTGGAGATCAAAGAGCAAAGGCAAACATAAAAGCAGTCTTATAAAAACCGTGTATTAAAAAACCTAAGCTCTACCCATATGCCAATTACATCCAAACCTCATGGCCCCTTCTCCGTGAGGCTTCTTGAAGGTGACAGAAATGTCAGCTGAAACGAAAAGGGACGTGTTATAGAGAGGGAAATTTTCATGGAGATGGGAGGTGGCTCTCAGTAACCTTCAGCTGAAGAGTTATGGTTGGCAAGTGCAGCTCCATAGAGCAGCGCTTGCAACACAAACTGTGGTCCTCAGTTACTACAGTCTGAGGGCTGTAATAATTTCTAATGGTTGCAGGTGCCATTAAATAGTTTCCACAAGCCTGGGGGGGTAAAATAGTGCCCTAAACCTACAAAAACATGCAAACTCTCCAGTCCCTAAGAGGGATTTGTTCTTAAGAGCTAAGGGCTGGTTCTACTCTCTGAGATCACACGCTTCTAAAATTCAGAGCTAAAATGAATTTATGTATTATCATCCTATGATTTCCCTTAACACCTCTGTACCCAGGTTAATTTTTTTTGACTTCTGACAGTGATGGGATGGTGAGGCATAAACACAAAGATTTCGTCATAGGGCACAATGTTACTGGCCACTGAAGACCCCAGACGCACAGGTATCTGGAGTAATTATATGGTATCAGTGCTCAGTAGACTTAAGCAAACAGCATGAAAGGCTTCAAGAAGTGCAATTATTTTAGATAATTAAACTTCTTGCACTTGCTGACTAAAGTCGGTCCAGATTGCGCTGCCATCTCCATGCAACCATAGCAACTTCTCCCTTCCATTGTGTCCCAGATTAATGTGAACACCTGGAATCAAAAACCTGAGGTTTGCGAGTAAGGTACATAAAACTTTATTGATCCTTCGCGTATGGCATGGATCCAGTCACACAGCAGTGATTCACTTTCCAAAGCACTGTCTCAGCAAGGAGCGGTGGTGGGTTCTCCAGAGACCCCTCTCTTCTTTGACTGCTTCAAAGTCCCAATCACAAATATTTTAAGGAGAAGATTACAGGAAATTACACATTCCTTCAAGAGATGCGAGCCTTCATCACTTAGATTTTAGCATATCAATATTTTTAAAGACAGTTCACAACTAAATTTGTTTTTTCTTGTCTATTGCTTTTACTGGGCTCATTTCAACACTCTAAAATCCCTATATGCCAACAGGGTTCAATGGCAACAGCCTGTGGGCAATTAAGGTTAAATTTTAGCCTTGGTCATATGTGACTGCTCCTGTAAATGTGGTGAAACACAGTTGGAACACATATCCCCAGAGAGTAAGTAGGCAATGCTTTAAGGAAGCCATGGAAAGATAAATGAATGCAGAAGAGGCTCTGGAATTCTGCTTGAAATAATTTTTGCTTTGCTTTTAATGATCAAAACCATTCCTCCCACTGAACCACATAAAAAAATAGTATTTGTGTCTGTGCCAAAGGTGAAACATAGCGTAGACCCACTGAAATAAAAGACAAGTGAAAAATTAATGAGAAACGGGAAACCAGCAGCTCCCACCCTGCGAGCAGTAGTCTTTTATATACTTCTTCCATAGAGAGTGTCTCAATGGGGCTAAAATCACAGTAGCTCCTTTGACTTCAAAGGAGATGCACCAGTTGGGAAGTAGAGAAAACAATCTGAAGTGCACTGTACCAAGTCTGCACAACTTAGGAAGAGTAGAGAGCCCCTAATAGAGCAATTTGACACTCAGGAGAGGAGGAGGGAATATTTTTATTATAAAAGAGATTTAAGTAAAGAGGAGAAGCATCTACAGGTGATCCAGCTTTGACTGAGGTGCTCATCACCCTAAAGAGGATGCAGCTTGGAACTTTAGCTGTAATTTCTGGAGTTAGGAAGACACAGGTACAACAGAGAAGCCTGAGAGATGCAAGCAGCCTTTTTCTGTAAACTCTTCACTCCCCAAGATTTGCTGTAGAAGAAATCAGCAGCCTGAGATTGTCCTTTCCCAAAGCCTGCTGACATCCATCTCCAGAGGCATCACAGTCCTGGATTATGTCCTAGAAGGATCTTTTTTTTTTCCCTGCACTAACTCCAAGGAACCCATTAATGAATCACACCTTTTTTGTCTAACTGTGTGATGTTTAAAATACTGGTTCCTCATACTCTTTTGGGAAACTTCAGTGAAATAAATGGAAACATTTTCTCTTCTCATCTGTTTAGCACGCATGCAATACAGACTTCCCAAAAAAAGAGAATTTATGGGCAGAAGATCACAAATCACTGACAATATTCATGTGTGTTCTTCTGTTGTTATTTATGAGCCAAAAGAAGCTGTCATGCATGCAACGTGGAACCAGTAATCCAAAGGGTTTTCCTGATCTAGTGTCTTTCCCTGTATATTCATATAACAACATTTGTCTTCCATGTAATGTTTAATAAATTCACTCTACAATTTTGAAATGATGCCTTTGCAACTTGGGGAGTTCATTATCACCTGCTCACTGTAAGTGGTACCTCTCTAAACCCACTATTTCTTAGGAATTAGATATATAGTGTTTTAATTGCATATCGTTAAATGCTTTACCTATACTGAATATTCTCGGTGAAGTCTGCAGGGCCATAATTTCCTCCCCTGTAATTAACTGAAGTCACATGGCAGCACTGGCAAAGTATCTTCTGGAAGACAGAGAGGTAACAAGGATCTGCACTGGATCTGAATGAGACCCTTACTTGTGCTGGTACCTGAACCCTGGGTTTGTGAGTATTACGACAATGAAAGTGAGCAGTACCACGTCGCTCGTATCCACGCAGAGGAAACTTTTGCTCAGGTCAGATGCTCCCGAGCCCAGCAGAGATCCTCAGCCTAGACCCCCTCTAACCCTGTTTTTATTGCATCAGAGCAGGCACACTGCTCTGCCGTCACTCGGTGCGCTTTAAAACGCTGTTAGATAATGAAACCTCCCAAATTCGTTTTGTTTTACAGAGAGAGAAATGAAGCAGGTGATGGGGTCGAGAGGCTCACCCGTGAGGGAGTCAGTATCAAAAGGGGGGGAGCAGCACATGCTGGGCAGTCCAGCGCTGCGGGGACCCCCCACCGGCAGCCGTGACTGTGGCATTGACAGCCGGCTCTGCTCCAGCACTGAGGAGGTTTCTGCATTTGTCAAAGCCTTGTTTGCCATGAGCTTCCAGGGGAGAAGGAGTTAAGCAATGTTTTTACACAGGTTAGGCCATTTGTACAGGCTGCTCCCCACCATCCTATTATTTTGGCATGCTCATATCTGAAGCCACGCAAGCTCTTGCTGCAGCCATTCCTGGCACAGTGGACACCTGTAGACTCACTCTCCTCTACTGATTTTTATAACGCTTGCAGGACCAGCAGCACCCCTGGAACCTCTACTCCCCTGTCAAAGTAGGTTGAAATTGAGCAATGAGTCCAAAAGTTATTGGGGAGGGGAGGAGGATGTAGACACAGACGCACAGACAGTACGATTGCATAAGCCCCGTTCCCATGAGAAACCAGGCTGAAAAACAAACTGTCCTAACATGGATTCTCATAACTCTGCCTAGTAAGTAGGTCATGCCAGGTCTCAAACTCACGTAACTTTGCCTTTATCACCAATGGGCTCTCCTCTAGGAGGCAGTCCTGGTTTTGGCAGATTTGACCTCTCATGTTTCAGTTCACCAAGACATCCGTAGGTGTCCCTGCCCGTGGCGGAGGAGGGATTGGAACTAGATAATATTTAAGATCCTTTCCAACCCAAACCGCTCTATAATTCTATGATCCTTAAGGGAAAAAACCCAAACAAACCCTCTCACAGGTTGATACAATGCAATGTCAAAACCCACCGCAGTCTCATACCACAGCAAGATTTATGCTGTGGGACAGAATCCGGGAGGTGATAAACAGCAATGACACTGACCTACCCTACCCACCTGTGCCCACCGCTCTAGATCTCTAATGGGTCTGCTCATCCCTTGGGTGAGGAGACTCTTTCCCATTCATGTGAATGGGAATTATGTGTCTGCCCTGGAAACAGACTGGACATTAGGAAGAAATAAAATCTTTGCACATGCGCTGCAGAGAGGCACTCTGCAAAATAATCTGTCAAGAGAATGTATTAATAAAGGGGCATTTCAGTTTACTTCTGAGATCTCATACTCTTCTCTATGTATTCATCTCCAAGCTCATGAACAGATTGAAGTTTCAACTATACTTTTTTGGAGAATCCCAGCAGACAAAACCAGTCTGTTTTTCAAACTCTGCAAGCTCCTGGCAATGGTCACCCCTAGGCGCGGACCAGGCGTCTGGTAGTCCAGTAAGGCAGGACTCCAGTAAGTCTTGCCATCAGAGGAGCCTGAGCCCTCCCAGAGCTGTGGTCCCTCCCTGTGAAGGGAAATTTCATTTTACATCTCTCTTGTGCCCACATCAACTCCCGTGTGCAAGAGGGGCGGCTCAGCTGCCTTCCCACTGGCCAGGTCACAGCTGAAAGGGAGCCAAAGGCATTATTGTAAGGAATTTCACATGCTGATATATAGAATAGGAAAGATTTCTGCAGTGGACCAAAATGTTTTGGAGCTCTTCTCCTTACTTCATTGGGAATTGTAATGCTAATTGCTGTGTCTTGTGCACAGGGCAAACAGGAGAACGGATGACCCATTCTGGGCTGTCCTTTGTGCTTCTGCACGCTTTGGTAGGGACTGCAGGCGCAATGCAACTGGACACACAGCTGTTCCAGGGTGCTGAAAACTTCCCACCTTTGAGTAATACCTACTGGGAATGCTGGTATGGGAATATAGCCACACCGCCGAAAGCTGAGCAGCTGTAGGACTTGTGAACAAAGTGGCTGTGATGGAAAACAAGAACAGTCCAAATAAATCCAATGAGAAAGCCAGCCCATTTCAGCAGATACGTTTACTGAAAAACACTTTTTTGTTTGTTTGTTTGAGGTTGGTTTTTTGTTTGTTTTAACCACATAGAGGAACATTCTTTTTATTTCCCTTTCTTTTCTTTGAAACAAAAAAAAAACCCAAATCAGAATCTCCTTCACCTCCTGTAGTTTACCAATTGCTTTTTGTTTTCCTATGGGAACTCTCAACAAAATATATCCCCTATCAGACTCCATGTATACACAAGGAAGCCCCAAGTTTAGTTGCATCAGACCCCCAGTGCACAGAAAGCACCGTAGTGTCTTTATTTCCACCAGCTACTTCTTTGGTCAAGTGTGTGCAAAGACCCTTACTGAACGGCCACATGACACCGTTCTTTGTGTATTTATCCCTACAAATCTCAAGGGAGTTGCTCATCAAAGTAATCAGGGTTTGGTCAATAGACTCTTTCTGTATTTTTTCTTCTTTATGCTTGGTGATTATGAAAGGTTGTCACATAAATGTCTGCTCCTCACACAGTCTGCTGTGTTCACTTGCTACATGTGCTTTCCATAATGTTCCAGTGACAGGCCACAGCTTCACCCAGTGCAGCTGTCTGAAAATGAACTCTGCAGATTTTTGTTTATAAATTGGACTTGCATCTCAAATTAAAGGGCTAATGGCTTTACAGCTCTACCCCTTGCAAATTGTTCTGTGAGCACAAATATTCCAGGAGCCAAATACCCCTGCAAAAAGGGACAGGTATGACCACAATAAAAAAAAGCTTATTTCTTTTAATAATAATTAAAAAAAGCAAAATGCATGCACTGTTGTCCTCGCTTTTGATTTCCATACTGAGTTACTTCAATCACACGTGGGGATTTTACAGGAGATATTACCTGTCTTGTGTGCCGCATTACAAATGGATTTAAAACACTTTGCTGGAAAAAAGGGGAAGGGACTCAGCTGAGTAGAAAAATAAACATTGCTCTGAATAGTAAAAAAGAAAAAATAAAATTGTTCTGCAATCAGAGATAAATTGCAAAGGCATGGCAAAAAAAGCACCCAGGAACATCAGTGAGATTTAGAAAAAAAATTCGATTTGTCAAGTTTTACCTGACCATGGAAATAACCAGTGTTCCTTCAGCTGACTCGTTCCACATAAACCTATTCTATTTTCTGTCACCTAAAAATATCTGTCTCTTTCTGAAAAACTGGTGAAGAACCCGACTTCTTTTTCTTCTCCCAACGTGCCTCAGCTTGAAATTGTCAGGGCTGTGCAGCTCGGCTCCTCTCCTCAGCCAGGAGTGTGAACAGCAAGGATAGGATTTCTCTCACCTAGTTTTAACCACTGAAAAAGTGGGTATCAAGTGCAAGCTACTTGTCTAGGCGCTTTTTATGACTGGTATAGAGAGAGTAGCCCTTTGGAGGTGCCACTGACTGCTGACAAATAATTTAGACTAAATACCTATAAGTAGGTGAGATGAATCCCACCCACAGAGTTTTCTTCTTCCTTGAGGCCAATTAGATATAAATGCTGCTTCACCATGATCTAGTTTCAAGACTTTGAAACAAGGCTTTCAGTCAAAAATGCAAATTCAGTGAAAACAAGACCTTTTTGTGGGAAAGGGCTGGTTTCTGATTCCTGTCTTAAAAAGATATTTAGAAGAAAACAATAGGTGTGGTTTCTACATTTTCAAAAAGCAACATTTCCATTTTCTGTTTGAAATGTCTTGCGTTTGAAATTCACATTAATATATAGTCATTTAAAAATAAAGGGTCAACATAAAAAAGAAATCATTCAATTGTCCCAGTTTTTCCCCTCATATTTAAATCACAGATCTGCAAAGAAATTTCAAATTTTCCCTTTCATCCTTAGTTAGAGGAGGAAAAAAACGCCAAGCAACAATCAAAGCTTCAAACATCTATTTGGGAAACGAAAGCTATTTCCAATACAGCTTTAATGCTTCATCTACAGCTGAATCAACCTGTGCTAAAAGGGTTGAGCTGACTTCATTTGGGTCAGGGAATCCTGCTGCTACTGTTTTTTATTCCTCTCTTGCTGTTCAGTGCCTGACTCCAGCACTGGCCACAGGCACCCCAGCTGGGTGACGGGGTGCTGCTACAAATGCATTGGCCATAAACACCCTGCGAGGTGCTGGCCACAGACTTGGCTGTGTTCGGCTCATAATCTGAGCCAAATGGACTTGACCCAGGTCTCACCTGGGAGCCAAGTGAGCAGGTCAGCACAGTGCGGAACCCCAGCTCAAACACCTACGTCTCTGCTCGGACTTGGTGCCTTGTTGATATGGTCAAGTAAACCCTTGGTGCCAAACTGAAAGGCCAACAAACCCTTTACTAGATGCACAAAGCCCAGAGGGAAGATCTGCTGTGACTTTTCCCGTGGGTGAGTTTATACCGGACTGCACGTGGGAGTTTGGCAAAGCAGCCTTCGGTTTCACCTGGTCAGAGCAGAGCTGTCCTGTTCCTTGCAGACACAGTTTCCGTGCCACAAAGTCCTGTAGTGCCCTTTGAGCTGTCGCCACCCCTTAACACAGCTGCATCAAAACCAATCTTGAAAAAGAGTTAACATCTCGGCATGAAACTAAGCTGTACGGCATATGCTTTTAACATTAGAAAGAGGAAACAGTTCAGGGGAAAAGATGCCGATCTGGCAAGTTTTTCTTGGTGGGGGAGAAAAAAAAGAAGAAGAAAAAATGGTGAAGAGTTTTGTCTGTCTTCAGATGGAGACAGGACAGAGGAGCAGCGGTGCAGGGCTGAGGGTACAGAATCGTGCCTCAGAATTGTTGCTGCTGACATTACAGGGTTTAATTTGCAGAGGTAAACTGTCCCATTTCTGGGACTGAGTGCAAGCTTGCTTTCCCAGTGCCAGCCCTTTCCTATCAATGGCTCCCTGTCTGCGGGCTGCATGGCTGCGAGAGGGATTTTGCAGTGCCATGCAGACCGGCACGAAGAATTGCACTGGCTCGGCACGATTCAGGAGCGATACTCAGGAGCATCCAGAATGGTGCCGGCAACAGCTCTGAGGGTCGGTACATTTTTAGATAGTCCCGCACCTACACAGGAATCTCAGCCTTCATTTATTTCAGGAATTAAGTTAGGAGGATGTTTTGGCTACAGAGTGGGACTTCAAAATAGTCCCTGCGTGCATTCCAAAACCAATGAGTAAATAAATGGAACTTTTTTTGTTTTTTAAACTGGGGAAAAACCCCTCTGTATTTTTTAAACCAGTCTCAGTATCTTGCGATACTTGAGAGGCTGGGGCTGATAATCCTCTCGGAGGAGTAAGTAAAAGGCACACAGATCAGCCCTAGAGCACCAAACCTTGTTCTCATTTCTCCTGTGGGCCAGCACGGGTGTAGCTGAGAGTAAAAGCAGACCCACAGCAAACAACTGCTCCGAGAGGAACGGGATATTGAAAACAGCAGGCCACCGCTTAATTGTTTGGGCAGTATCTTTGAGACACACATTGTTCATCCCAGCAAAGCCACCCGAGCTGCCATCTTGGGTTTTCCTCCTGATATTTAAGCAACGTCATTTGCAGACCACCTAATTAATGCCAGGCCAAAGGCCCTGCAGGAATGCTGGCTCACAATCGAGAGAACAGTGGAGCAAAAGGCTGCCCCATCCAGGCCAAGCCCTTGGATGCTTGAACCCTTTTCTTCTAAAGGCAAATAGCTCACTGTGAACCATTACAAGCTTCTGAGTTTGTGGGATCAGGATAAGGGCTTATGTTTTTTTGCTTCTAAGGGAGATAAGTAGATCATGTGGTGATCTGAGAGTTTATCGGGACTTACACACACTCTGGTATGTCTTCAATAAGGAGGCAGCTCGTACTTTGGATGTATTTTCCCTCCAGCCCTCTTTTCCTCTCTGCCTCCTGCATATTTGCCTGCACGTGTGCAAACACACATGTGTGCACACACACAAACCACAGGCACGTGACGAATAACCCACTGGACTAAATCTGTTGGAAATAGATGTTCAAAGAGGATGAACCCTTCCTCCTTGGTTGAAATCAGAAAGAAAACAGAAATCTGAAATACTGCTGTTGATGCTCTGGTAGGAGATGAGGAATACTTCAACCTCACTGAGATGCTCTTATATCAGATGAGTGTCCATCTATGCTGCAATGCTACAGAAGATGGGTTTCCAGGTGTGGGCACTCAGATTAGTCTCTGAGCACCACTTTTATCTTCTTCGCTCCTGATTCCTTTTTTCTTCTTGTTTCCATCAACTGAGAAAGCTTTACCTTTCTACTCTGTGAAATTCACACCCAGACTCTCCCGGTGCCAGTGTGTCCTCACTGCTGCTGGGCATGCTCTCACGTATTTGAGGATGCTTTTCTGTGGTTCTTCATGCTTTAAGAGATCTTTCCCACTCAAGATGTCTAAACCATAGGTATGGGGTTTTCCCCACCCCCACTCTGGAAGAATCAAGCAAAGGTGAGGTTAAGAGTCGTGGGTGTTTTTTTGGGGTGTTTTCTGGGGAGTGGGTGTGTGGTGGGGAGTCTGGGCTAAAAACATTTGAACCAGCCCAGGCTAACACTTCGTGTGGCTGTGCAAAGTCAGAACAAAGCCCGTTTTTTTGATTCACAGGCTCTACGTGCAGGGGAGTTGCACAAGACGGACTGTCCCTTTCTTCCTCTCTGCTCATGTCAACCGTACAGAATGGAAAATTTGCACGCGAGAAAAAGGTTGCCTTGAAGTTACATGAATCATTCTGAGGGGCATTGCCCTACCTTGCCTCTTCTAAGTTATCTCCTCTATTTCCTCTTCAAGGTATCACGTGAAAGCAAACCACAACAGACTGTGCCATTGCTTGCTCAAGTAGCTTATTTTTATCCAGCAGTGAATATCCTCACTTCCCCCTTTCGATAGATCAATGGCTCTCCCAAAAATCTCTTACTGCAACAGAACTCCCTGCAAATTTAACTGTGTCTGTGCTGATGGCATCTGTAAGAGTCAAACAACTAACTTGCTCTCATTTTTCTTAAACTGTGACATTTTCATCATCGGAAAGATCATGGAAAAATTTCTGTGGAAAAAAAATTATGTACTTTCACCTCAGAAAGTCTCTCTTGGCATCACAATTGCTCTCATGGCTCTGTTTCCAAAGTTAAGCTGGTCTGTACTGAGAAAATCAGTCTGTTCACACTCAGCTTTTCTCCATCCCTTTTTGATACAAATTTAATTGCTCTGAACTTTAGCTGGCAAGGGCTGAGTGAAAATTTGTAAAGATATAGTAACTGATCTCTTTTAGTTTTAAAAATAAGAAGCTACCTGTGGTTCCTCTCACGTAATCAAAAAGCCAAACCAGCCAATAATTGTAAAGGCATAAAGTGTTGGCAAGTAAAAATAAACAAACAAAAAAACCCCTAAACACAGGAAGCAATGCCAGTGAAAAAATGCATGTGTTACCTCACCAGGTAACGTGGCCCATTCACTGCGGGCAGGGTGACAGCAGAAGGGATTAAGATATTGGGTGTCAGTGGTCTGGGGTGAGCAGTAGCATAGCTGTGGCACGGGGGGTTTCAACCCAGGGAATAAAGTACTAGTCCCCAAGTAAGGATTTTACAGCCTTAACTGAGAAAGGAACCATTCCAGCCACAAAACACCACAAACCCAAACAGAAACGCAGGAGGGAGGAAGATTTCTAGCCAGGCAGAGTGTTGGGGTTCTCCCAATAGCACAAGGAACAGCAGAATGTTTTCCTGCTTTTCAGCCAGGTCTTGATCCTCATTTAAGCAGGCACAGCGCAGTGATTAGCAACTGCCTGTGAGCTTCACCGCAGCCCTGCACCTCTGCACTCTTAATACAGTCACCGTAAGGAGAAAACATTGATTTTTAATTTTTTTTTTTTTCCAGTGCACCTGTCCTGTGCTGACTGGGAAGTGAGGAGCGCCAGAACTAAATTTTGCTGTGCAGTTTATGTGCAGTTTGCTATATTTAAGCAATTTACTACCAACATTTGATGAGTTCCCCTGTCCCCCTCCCCAAACCAAAGACGATACTGTTGTATGAATCTTTTAGAGACTTCTGACACTAGTAGAAATCTGGACATCTGAGCAGCCTGCAGTCCTGGAGCTCCTACAATGTGTGTTCTTCCTCTCATTTAAGACAGGGACAAAGCAAAGCTCCCTGCTACAAGTGACTGCTCAAGATTTCATGCCAGGCACCCTCCTTTAGTATAACATCATGCTCTTCCTCTTTTATCTGAGCCCGGAGCAGGTCCAAACTGGAACTTCAAACATACAACCAACAGATGTTGTGAACATCAAGGGCCCCAGAAGGGGATTCAAATCCCATGATCCCAAAAGAGGAACTTGCTTTGTGAAATGTGTTCTTGCATGTACCCACAGATACTAGAAATCTCACGAGGACAACTGAGCTGATAACATTTCCACTGTTCAGAATGAATACTTTTCCAGTCAGAACAAATAAGGACATTTTAGTAACTGCAAACATAAACCAGAGCCCTGCTTCAGCCACACAACTGAAATGCTGCATCTTTGCCTAACCACAAACCTCTCTGGATCCTGCCGACATCCTTCTCACTCACATTTAATTCTAGCAGCCATCAAATCGCTTCTCTGATGCAAAGTTTGTCTCTCTGTACCTGTCAGTTCTTCTGTTCCCACCCAGTGTTCTGCTCTTTGGGACATCTGCAAAGCATCAATAGATTTTTTTATTAAAGGTTTTATTAGTCAGAAGGGGCTATCTCTTTAAAAGGAGAAGCTGGATGGATTTCCTTTTTCCCCCCTGGGCTGCTGAAATACACAAATATTGTCACATTTGCTGAGGCTATTTCAAAACAAATAAATGAAACCTGCAGGCTGGGTGGGATGGAGACCTACAGCTGCAGGGTGTAAAATAGGAATCCCCATCTACGGACACGCTGCAGGGCTGCTCCCCTTGCACAACATGCAAAGGAAGGAAGTTGAAAGGAAGCAATTTATGAGTTAGCTCTGAGTAATACGGTGATATGGTTAGCAATGCAGAGGTAGAAAAGCCTGTATGACAGAGTGAAATACATGGGCTTGTAAATCAGAGCTGAACGGGAAACTAACGTGAGAAGGAGAAAAGCTGCCTAATTTTATCAGCATGCATCCAGTAAGGTCATGGGCAGAAGGAGATGCATAGGATGAAGGGAATAGGGGAAGAAAGGCTGCTTTCTGTATTTTATACCTACCCCTCAAATGTAACCTAAATGGACAAGCAATGTTTTCCCTTTCCTCCATAATTTCCTCTGACGGAGGCAACACCTATAAAACAAATACAATTTTCTCCTGACACCCAGTCTGAGAAGGATGGTATATATTTACTTATTCAATAGTCACTCTCATTAACTCTTTCACAGTTCTTAATAATGAACAACTTCAGATGAAACAGAATGTGCTCAGAGTCACCCTGCTCCTGTGCCGAGCTTGACTACAACCATACAGCGCCTTTTTCTGGAGATCAAAAATGTTTAATGAGTTTTCCCCTTAGTCATTTGGCATTTTTGTCAGATTAACTTCTTGGGCCCATTGATGATCAAAGATGTCATAAAGCATAGGAGTAAAGGCTCCTTACTGTTACAAAGCTTTTGATTTTTTACATTTTTTTGTTTTGTTAAACTGAAAAAGAACAAAACCTCTGGTACATACTTGAGTTTTGATTAATCTCTGAAGGTTCAGACAAGGTTTCGAGCATTTATTGAAACATATACATAAACCTGAGGTTTTTAAGAATTGGTAATCAATATTTAATTTATTCCTCTATAGACAGCTCCAGCCTACCAATCATTACGCATTTGTTTAAAAGAAAAGGTCTAATGGTAATACTTCTGGCTCTGAAGATAAAGTCCAGCACTTAGAAAGGTACAAGAAATGTAAATTGAACAGAGAATTTGAAACCATCTGCTGAATTTTTATTTAATTAAGGCCTCATCTGCATTTGAAACACAAATTAAGGTAAAGTGTGCATTTAAATGAAAAAGAGATTGATGAATAACTTCATGGGCATTTGCGTTCTGGAACAAGAGTGCATTGTCCTTATTTACCTTAATACACTTTGAAATTATGTTATTCAAATTAGAAACACAGACATCTCTATTCAAGAACAAGAGCATCGATACTTGGAGTTAATCAGAAACACTCAAGAGCAATCTATATGCAAGACAGTTTGTAAGAAAAGTTAGCAAGGAATTGTGAAGTGAGCTTTGTGCTCCACATGTAACATATTTCATAGAACTGTAGTTTAGGGAAGTTTCAAGCGCACAACTTACCCAAACCTCACACGAATTCTTCTGAGTAATATCTTCCTTGCGTGTAAATCTGGTGTAATGAATAGAAATAAGGGTGTGTTGTTTAAGGACATAAAGATTATTAAACACGAGTGTAATCATGGGCGGTTTGGGGTTGCATGGGTCCTTTTGGTTTTGCCGGATAGGTTCACTCTGAGTTGTGAAAACCGAACACCACAGGGACAGTTTAAAGCTGAAACCCTGTTCTGGCGGAGCAGAGCAAATCCAAATGTCCATCCTGAAACTCAAGATTTCCTGGGATCTCTCCAGCCACAGAAGAAAGGATCCATCCCATTCATAGCAGCACCAAAGAGGAGGCTCTTGTGTTTTTCAGAACAGGACTTGCACCCCTGAATTGAGAAATCTCTCCCTTAACTTGGCATGAGCTGCAGCAGGCCTGAAACTCCCATCGAACTGCCCTATGAAACTGATGAAACATTAGTTTTCTAACAAAACCCCGGTGGTGAAATGCACTGATTTCAAGTCACTCTTTTGCCATACTCAGTTCTTGCTGTCATCGACAATGTTTCTCTGCCCCCCCTGCCCTGTAAGACCAACTTTGTTAGGATTTAGAAGATACAAGATTTTTATCCCTGAATCTTCTCCCACAAACCAGGCTTTAGTGATTCATGTAAAACAGCCTCTGGAGCCAAACAGGCAAAATTTTACAAAATTTAAAGCACCTCTTTTTCATCAGTTGTCAAGATGGATAAAAGCCAGGGCGCTCAATTTGACCTGCGCTCGACCACACAGACTTTGGAACTGATAGTGCCTTGCTCAACTCAAGGGATCTTAGCTATTCATTTCAAGGGGAACATGAAAATGGAGTCTGAACTAACTCAGGTTACTGGTCAGTTCTAAAAAATAAAAGCCTAATTCTTCCTTCTTAGAAAGCCAAAATATCAATAGCGGGCCTACATCAGGTGTTTCATTACAGAAGGTCACTTACAAATGTGTTCCTCTTCCTTTGACAATTCTGTGGACCACCATATATACTGGAACAGTACTAATATAAAAAAAATAAAATTAAAATCCCAACCACACTAATAGTCCCATCAGGGAACAGTGATGAACTCATGGTGTAGATGATAAAAAGAGCAGCTGTGGCAATCTCATATTCATTGCTTGTGCTTACAGCCTTCTGCAGAAAGTAGGAAGCACTTTGCTTCAACACCCAAATACTTGTAATTTCCCCCCCAAATAAACAAACATTTATTTTAGTTAGATGCTTTTAATTATTTCTCCCCAAATTATTCTTCCTCAGAGTCAAAACTTACCTCAAGATGCACAGAGCAAAGACACTGCAGATTATACAGAAGCCTAAAACCTGCCTGTAAGTAAATAAAATCAAATAACTGTAATAAAAAAAAGTTAATTCTAGCTTTTTGTTTGTTTCCATTGTAAAATTGCCATGGGACTGAGGAAATATAGTAGCGTTTAATTTTAATAGTTCCATCATTGTAGATTGGCTGGGTATTAATTGTGTTAATGGTGATCATACTGAATTCATTTGGTATTTATTGAGAGACCACCTGTGCACCCATATGGTTTCCATCATTATTTAGGAGTAGTTAATGGACCCATTAGGAGTTAGCAGAAAGATGTGGGCTGGCAGTACTTCCCGAGAGTGGTAGAAACATTCTGTTGATATCCATTGCATTTTGAGGATTTTCCAAAGAGCTATTTGCTTCTCACCAATTTTCTTTCTCTTTAAATTATATATAATCTCTTAACTTTCAAGAACTCCTGGAAAAATGAATTCATGTTTCTTTGCCTATGACAAATCTATGGGGACAACCTTTAGCCTTCTGATTTTGCAAAATATCTCTTAACATATTTGCTGCACAGCTCTCTGGAGGAAGCAGGGCAGAGGAAAGCTTCCAGCATCACAACAGAGCTTCTAGGGGTGGGTGCACTTGTGTGCTGGGGGGAGAGGTTCAGCGAGGATGGGGAAAAGGGGAAATGTTTACTGGGACTCTGGGCCAGCAGTGTGACAAATTTACCCATGCAATATGTAGCCTCAGTTGTGCAAGACCAGAAACCTGTGGTGGGGAGGGGATGGTGGGGGAGTCACATGCGAGGAGTCAGCCTTGACTGTCAGCAGAGGAGAAGGAAGAATGCTTTGGCTGGGTGTGGTGGTAACCAAGGCTGCTCGCTGACCGCAGTGACCTCCTGCTTTGATCCACATATCTGAAAAGGCGCTGCTAACGCTCCGCCGCTGCACAGAGTGAGTAAACACGCAAGAGGCTGTAGCAAAGCATTTCCATTTTTGGTGCCATGACAATGGGCAGATGGAGGAGCATCTGTGTAGCTTCAGTGCAAAAGGACAGTTACTTTGTACAAACTGCAATCTCCGAGTAGTTTAAAATGAGTTAAATGCTTATTTCCCCAGAAACAGGGAGTCTAACTCCCCCCCCCCCCAAGCTTGAAAATTTCAAGCTTATTTTCTGCGTACATCCCTAGCAAGATGAAGCTTATGCAATCTCTGCTTTGTACCAGTATCTGTCAGCCATCTCCAACAATGTTGACCTTACTGGCCAATTGCAACCAAATTTGATAAAACAGTAGAAGTCTCAAAGGTTTTAGGTCCATACAGTTTTTG
>VWZZ01007180.1:78335-204903 GCA_013399095.1 Psophia crepitans | reverse complement strand
GGGAGGGAGAGGATAGAGGGAGGGGAGAGATCCCACCTAGTGCCTATACAGAGTACAAGAGGCTCAGTCTCGGCTCAGCTGTAGTCCTAGACAGCAGAGACTCCAGTCCCCAGTGAAGTTTTCTCTCCATTACAGGTGTCTGAACAATTCTCTCCTATGTTTAAGGAATTTTAAAACTCTCTCCTTCTCCCATACACACTTAATGAGGAAAACATTGATGCTGCATCTCTCCTAGATTTCAAGTAAGTCAGGAAGCCACATGGCACACATCATTAAAAACTAAAATACATTAGTTCTCTTGCTCATGGAAATACTTGTCCCAATAAACAAGAAAGAGACCAAGCTGCCTTCTATTTTTGTTACAGAAAAAATTAATTAACAGTTATTCATCATGGGTGTATTCACAATGTGAATGAGGCCTGAAACAATCATTTCTGCATGTAAGGAATATAATCAAGATACTGTTGGCATGACTGGTGATTATTCATACTTATATTCATGACCTGATCCTGTTAGATGAGGCTGTGCTCTCACAAACACACCTTTGGCATTTAAAGAGACTCTCTTCTGTAGCTGTGGAAGTCAGGTCAGACTTCAGAGCACTTCTTGATGGGAGTCCTTCCTTTTCTAATCTGTATATATTTGGGTTACATTCTTAACCAGCTATTAATACAATAGATGCATTTATGTTAGCATTTTCATCATTCCCTTATGAAGGAAACCTCCCAAATCCATTTACTGTGCTGAGGTTTCATGTGCACAACAGTCTTGAGTGCACAAACTACATTATTCTGGGGGAAATTTAAATGAAAAGATGTGCGTTCAAAGGGCTTCAACTACTGAAGAACTTTTGGTGCAGTGTACCAGACTAGATCTACTGCAAAATACTCCCCCAGACATGTACAATTTGGAGGTCAGGTTCTCACCACCAGCAGTTTCACTCCACAGCCTTGTCTCCATTGCATTGCCCCTCCAGTGTGGCATGTCTTTGTACGCATGCTCTGATCTCCACAGAGAGCTGACATGGGCACAGAGTGGGTTATTGCCCTCCCATAGAAGTTTCTTAAGAACAGATACTGTGAAGTTATTTCCCAAGTCTGAAGAAAACAGTTCAGTTCTTTCTAACCGCTGCTTAATAATAGAGCAATGCTTTTGCTTTTTGTTTCTTCTATCAGTGATGTAAAACGTTAGTGGCTCGAAATGTCACAGCACTGAGAAGAAGTGAGAATTTGATAGCTTCACAGCATAATCTAACACCTATCCAGACCTCTTAGTCCTCAGCATGGCTACGCCACATGGTCAAAATGCATTAATAGATGGTTTCTCAGTGGGTGGTATGAAGGGAGTTATGGCTTCAGCTCCTGCCCTGAAAGATACTGCCTGCAAAGAGAGGAAAACTTAACTGCCACCCTGCTTATGAAACCTAAGGGCAAAACCAAATGGGAGGTCTGTAAGAGCACTTTTGTCCCTGGGGAAGGTCAAGGTAAGATCTTCACAAATGGGACCAGTCCTGAGCTAATTCACATGTTCAGTGAAATGGGAACTGCAGAAACACACAAACATCTTCTGATGGTTTTGGCTACTTAGCTCTTTAGGGATAATGAAATTTGAAAAAAAAACCCCAACAAACGTGCCAAGACTGAAGGCTGGGGCTTGGGTGGTTGTTGCAGGATTTAGTGGCATCTTTCTGAGAAGGAACAATTTGAAACTGAAATGTTCTCTGCTATGAATTGCCTTTTATTCCTCAGATTTTCTTCAGTCTGATACACCCCTATCTTCCTTTCCCTGCCATGATTTCCTCTCAGACTGTGTCATCCATGTTTATGCTTTTAAAATGTTTCTAGTAACTTTCTATAAAAGAACCTAAACTACAAACATTTTTAATTCCAATACAGTCATGCTTGTGGGTTTTTTTTCAATATTGCAATAATGCTCTTTTATTTCTTGCATTTCTCCCTGTTTGCATTTTCCCCTCATCTAACTCCGGCGCTCCTACTTTTCATTTGTTATGCTTTCTGTACTTTGTCCTATCTACTTTGCAAAAATGCAGTACTAAACCTGCTAGAGTTGTTTTACATTGGAAAGTTTAGCTTCTCCGTGGCTATGAAACCCCTTACATTGTTCCCGTGCAGCAAAATAATGTCAAGCTTCCAAAGGTTCCCCCCTTCAGCTGTACAAAGCCATGCTTAGTGCTGCCAGCACTGGATTAACTGCTCTGGTGCAGGAGGTCTTCTAGGGAATTACTGCCCAAAGTGTTTTGTTCTGTTTCAGTCTCTGCTTTCTTACCTTGCTCTCTACTGCGATGGATCTGTGCACATGGGCCTTAAAATTACAGTGTCACATACAAACAATTTCCTGCCTGTTACTTAAAAACCCTCCCTCATCCTTTTCTTTTTGTCCTTTTGGGTTTTTTTAGTGCCCACACAGCTGAGGCTGCACCTGAAATGCAGAAGCATCTCCATGCCTCACCTACTGCTTTATTCAGTAGCAGAGCACTGACAGGACTGAAAACAAAGCAAGTTGAAGATCTTTTTTTTTTTCTTTTTTTTTTTTTTTAAAAAAAGGGGGTTAAAAAACCTTGCAGTTCCCCTTTCAAGCTAAAAAAGATGAGCAGACAGTGGATCTTCCTAGAAATCCATACTGAAACTGCTCTCAAGCAGTCTTGTAAGGTACAGGTGTCCATCACATCTTCCCTCATATGTGCTTTTAGGGGAAGTCCGTTACATAATTAGCGCCTTTTGGTGTGCTTTTGGGGTGTAAACAGCAATAATGAAACGCAGGATGCTGAAGGTAGTTTCCCCTGTGTGAAGTAAGGCCTGCTCAAGTGAGAAGAGAAGCTGAACAGAGCATTTTAGGATTATTTGTGTTCCAGATTTAAATTCAGCATGAACTAAAAGTGCTTGCATACATGCTGAATGCTGTGCGAAGGCTGGATGCAGTCGGAGCTGCCTCTCCGGTCCCACAGCTTTGCCCAAACAGTACTGTGCTCAGATGTCAGTGCTGCACCTGGTGAGCTGGCGGGCAGGAATCTGGAAGAGAAGAAATAGGCTATGCCTGTACTTCTCCCATCCTTCACGCAGCACTGTTAGTACTGAGTCACCCTAAGGTGACAGGGGGAAGTAGGCACACCTGCAGGGTGCCCAGGATGCTCCATCTCTGCAGGAGGAGGAAGCAGAAGAAGAACCAAACGGCTCAGGGTATGTCTACACCACCAGTTAACAACAGCATGTTGTGTCCAGCCCTGCACGTGTTCCACCCGCACTGCTCAGCCACACCGTATAGGAAACATTTCCCACACCATTAGGTATCTAAGTATGTCTGGGTAACCTGTGTAAGCCGCTGTTTAGACAAGATACCTGAGCTAGCTGGCTGATGTGGCTTTGTTATTAGTGGGCAGAGAGGATCGCTGCTAAAACATGAATCTTCTGACCTCCTTAGAAGTCCTTCTTAGAAGGATATAGTTTGTAACCCTAGAAATGTTTGTCTCTCTTCCTTGATAATACACAGAACTCAGGGTAATTAGCTTAGCAGCAGATATCTGAAGTTTAATGGGATTAATTCCACCCCAACTACATGGTCAGGGTATAAAGCTCTTAAACAAAAGGTCACTAGACCTTTGGAGACATTCACTGGGTGCAGCCAGCACACAGGGATCATTCCTGCTCTGTACGAGGGATCGAGCTGAGGCCAGTATGTACCATGGCTGGTCTGGCCACTGACGGTGGTGTTGGGCAAAGCACTCCTCTTTATGTGGTTTGTGTGTTAACACATGAGTGATGGAAGGATCCAGTCCCGGGATCAGGTGTGATCCTACATTTATCTGACAGCACAGATGTACTCCTGGCCCACGTGGACCCAGTCACACACAGCTTCACACAGGGATTTGCCTACAAATGGGATCTAGGCTTAAGTTAGTGGGTTTTAGTAGTGAAATGGAGGGCGATCTCTACCACACACTTTAAAGCAGGTAAGATGTATGGAACCAGGAAGGTAATTGCAAACAGCTTTTGATGCTAAACTGTGTATTCAGACTCCGCAGGAACTCCCCCTTAACCTGAATATCTCATTATTTATATTTATGATTATGTTTTTTAATGGACTTCTACCCTTCCTTCCCTTGGGTGCAATCTGTGTGGCCAAAAATAATGTGAGATCTGGTCTTTCCACCATGTTTTGACTTCCAGGGAACTGAAGAACCGTGAGAAGGTCTGATCTGATGTTATTTCAGCCCCACAAATAGCTCTCCGAGTGATTCAAAGTACTTGCAAAAGAAAAAAAAAAAAAAAAAAGTAAACACAAATACCTGGAATGAAAATATAAGTCCCCAGAGCCACACACAGCACAGTCTGTCAGAGCAGGAAGGACTGACAACCCAGCCCCTCTTGGTGGTATCTAATGTCTCTAAAAGGTTCTCTGGGTAATTTGTCCACATTTAACACTGCTCTCAAGGGGAAGTTGAACAAGTTGTATTGTTCCTTTTAACTAGTTGTGCTCAGCTGCATATTGCTGCTCTTCTTCCCTGAGACCCGAGCAGAGACTGAACCAGACCTCAGATATCTCTAATCTGTGAAGCTCCATGACTGTCAGCTACAGAGCTGGACACGGCATTTTCTCTCTCGGTCCTCTGGTCCCCCAGGCTTGCCTGAGGATGGCATGAATTTCACATGTACCTTGTGTGCTGCCCTAAATGAACAGTGCTTTCCCTCTGAACACTGCACTCATCACTGTGACCAGCTACACCTAAACACAACCCATCTGTTCCCNCATCCCACTCCAGAGAATGCCTACTCTGTCACCCACAGGTGCATGACCATGCAGGAAAGGTTATCTTATACAAAACTTGTGTCCCCACCTCAGAGAAGACACAACTGTGTCTGCTTTCCCTTGCACTGAAGTGAGTCTTTCCATAGGCACTGTGGGAACCCATCTACCACTGACTATGGTGCAGACCAACATGTCTGTTGTTCCTCTATGTGGGAGGCAGTAGGTGTTATGTTTGGGGGCTGTGTAAACCGCAAGTATAAACTCTTAGTCATCCGCAAGTGATGCTATGCCCCCTTCATTCATTACTTCATTGTAGCCTTTATTTTCTTAAATGAATGAATCTTTAGTTTTTTTTCTTTTAGACATGAACATGTGAATCACACATGCAGCAAGGATCCAAGAATCCATCGACACAAGAACTCCTAGTTTTACAGCAAGAAGTTTCCAAATACTACAGAATGGAGAGCTTGTACTCTATGGCACAGCAGATTTCAGCCAGTAAATGTCCAATTTAGGATAATACTGAAAAGTCTGGCCCACATTCTGACCTCAGTTTTACCCATGCAATGTCAATGTTTCAGTACAAACCAAGTTATTTACAGTGGTGCCCCGGGAGAGATGGGATCTGCTGGGACTTTCTGGCTGCCAGTGATGTAAAATGACTGTTTGAGTAGGAAAGAGCATGCCTAGACCACTAGGCTGTAGGTCACAATACCCAAGATATTGCTGTCTTTTTGATTGTGCCCATTCCACTTAGCAAAGGACAAACCCTTTTACCTCCTTGTCTCTCCATCCAGCTCTTGTCTATTCAGCTAGCCTGGGTATAGCTTGGCTGTAGCAAGCACCTGGTGATTTTATTACCTGTGTTGACCTGGGTGATCTCTAAAATGAAAAGGTCAATCAGACCCAGAAGTGAATCTGGAAGACGGCATCTCCATTTGGGGAGAAAGGCTCCTTGGAGATGGATTGCAAATTGCATCTCAAATTCTCCAAGTTTCCGACTAATTTAGGCTCAGGTTTTTAGCTCAACAACATCTGGAACAATTACTGCTCCAAACATGTGGTACTTGTCCTAGAAGAAAGTCTTTTAAAACAAAATAATAATAAAAAAACCCCAAACCAGAACCAACCCTCTGGCTTTTCCCGGGAAAGAAGGCAGGGCTGCTACCAAACTCAGTGCCAACAACTTTGGAAGCTCAAAACAAAGTTATGTAATAATGACAAATATAAAACAAACTAAAAAAGTGGTGGTGGTGGTGGGGAAATGCCACTCTCTGTCCTGCCTCTCTCCCTCCTCCTCTTTTCCTGGCCCACCCATGTGTAACTGGCTCCAATAAACCATGGAAAGAGCAACTTAGCAGCAGTTGGCACGCTGGACCTGGGCAGATGCCAGCCACGGGGCTTTGAAAGTTGTATTTTTGTGTATATATTTAAAACATATATATGTCAATCTGAATGGTGAAGTGAGCCACTGAAACCAACGTAGGCAACGGCAGCAGTTGGCATCTACTCTGCATGTTCTCCAGATCTTGCGTCCAGTTGCTACGTCAGGCTAACTCCTCTAATGAGGTTCTTATGTACCTTTATTTTAGTTTCAGGGAGTCTGAGTCCTTCTTTAAGTCAGTAGGAAGTTTTCAGCTGATTATGAAGACTAGTATTTTGTCATAAATTTGTCAGGCACAAGAAGCCACAGCATTTGGTTTTCAGTGTCACAGTCAGGAAGATTTCTCTGTGCAATTAGAAATCAATTAGATTTCTCAATTCAATTAGATACAGAAATATGCTGTT
Source organism: Psophia crepitans (assembly GCA_013399095.1). Classification (NCBI taxonomy): domain Eukaryota; kingdom Metazoa; phylum Chordata; class Aves; order Gruiformes; family Psophiidae; genus Psophia; species Psophia crepitans. Next base: position 198,351 of record VWZZ01007180.1, on the reverse strand, counting down.
TTCTTATTTGTACCTACTATTTGTTCTGTGGAATATCTCTTTACCGACGCCACGCTTGATGCTTCATGAAAAGAGAAAAAAAGGACAGTCCCTGCCCCAAAGAAATGCTCAGTGTGATGCTTGTTGCTAACTTTTCAAAGCAGCAACAAGATCTGCAAACAAGGAGCTCTCTTTGAACCTGATGTGTAGTGATGAGATCCCTTCAGAGAACAAAGAGCTCATCTGGGCCATAAGCGCTAGAGGACGAGGCAGCAAGGCAGGTTGCTACCATCATCCTGACAGGGGCATAACCTGTGTTAAACCCTCTGGTTGCACCCTGGAATCACAGTTCCTCCATTTATTTCAAGGGAAACCAGGGCCGAAATCTGCTTGAGCACATCTTGCAGTCACACCGACATAAGTGTCGCATTCTGCTTGTATGACCCTTGAAATGTCTTTGAGCATCTGCCCCGCACAGGCATTCAGCCATGCCTGAAAAGAAGACTCTTCGGGGAAAAAAAAAAAAAAGGGAAAAAAGGAAAAAAAAGTGTTTTCCTATCTTAATTTGAGCTGGAAAATGGAGCACAGATTCCAACAGCTCACAGACTAAACATCAGAACCTATTATTTCTTATTTTGTTGTAAGGTTCACATCAGCGACAGAGAATGGAAAAAACGTGTGAATCAGGTCATTTCCAAGTTTTGTGATTCACTTCGGTAGGATGTTGCATTTCTTTGTCTCTCTTCAAGGAATCACGTGGAACAAAACCACAACAGGCTGCTGACTTGCTATGTGGTGGGGGTGGGCGGAGGGAAAGAACAAAAGTGCCCCTTATTTTAGAAAATAATTATCATGCTTATCTTCTTCCAGGTGTCTCCAAGGCCTGCAGAGGTTTGACAGGATTCCCATGAAAGAGAACTTTTGCCCACAGTTCTGTCCCGGTATCTCTCTCTCGCATATAATAGAGCTGGAGGCTTGTGGTTGAGTGACCTCAGCATCGTTGCGAAAGTAGTTTGCTTGCATTATTCTCACAACACGTGATTCCATATGAAACACCGTTCTATGCCTAGCTACTATTCATTAACTCTTTCCTGGGAGGAAAAGCACTGAGAAAGCACAGTTATTTGCCCCCCTCTCTGTGGAAACCATGCTGGGCAATTCCAGCATTTGCCCACATCACATTCCCTCCAGGGTGGAGTTTCTCTGCCCCAAGAGGACTCGGTCTCGGAGAGCAGCGCATGGCTGCGGTGCTGGTCAGAGCTGTGTGCACCAGGACAAGGTGCTGTGCACAAGCAGAGCCCAGCACTGACCTCATGGTGCCTGTTTGCCAGCCTAGAACACTCTGGCTCCCCTAAAACTATATGGTGGGCATCTTCTTAGTCCTATATATGTTAGGAGTGCATGAAGGGAGCAACAGAGTTTTGGATGAAACACCCCTTTTCTCTCTAAAAGAGCTGAAGTATTAAGGGAGCATAAAATAGAGAGGTCTTGTCTTCTTCAAACTTCTCTATCAAGTTTATGTTTTCTTCTCACAGCACTGCTTTTTCTCTCCTCCTTTCTTTGAATTAGAGATACAGGGGAACAGAGGCAGTTAGAGCAGAAGTTGTTCTCTCTCTCCCTGAGCCCTCTCTGACACTGAGAGAAAGCAGCCCAGCTGAAGTTTGTCACCACCACAGGCTCTGGACACTGGGGTGAATAGCTTATAAATCTGTCTTTGTGCACGTTTGCAAAGCACTTAGCCCAGCAAGGGTCTGGTTGTATGACCATGGTTCTGATAATAATATTGCTAATAATGAAAGCAGGAAGAAGTTGTTACTGGGTGCTGCACAAGAATGGCAAAATTGGTTAATGCTGTTTCCAACTGTATGGAGATTGGGATGAGAAATTCTTTGTGTGCACAGTGTGGTGTTCAGAACAGGTTGCTTCCAAAATCTAAATGAGGATGTATGGAAGCAATCCTCATTCATTCCAGGTCTGGTATAAAACCTCCTTCACTTGAAGGAACACAGTCCCACTGCAAGGCCCCACCAGGAGGGATGCAGTGAGTACATGCCACAGGACAGGGCAGGCCTCCTCTCAAATCTGACAGTGAAAACAGCTTCATGAAACTCCCTGCTGCCAGGCAGGGGAATCTTGTTCTTGTTCATTTAATCAAGTCTTCCCAGTGCACTGGAATATAGATGTTTCCCAAGGGATGACAGCTTCAGACAGGAGACTCCCAGCAGCAAGAAAGTAGAGCCAGTAAAAAGATGGGAACACACAGTAACTGATCCCATGCATGTCTGTAGGAGAAAAGTGTCCCTGTCAAGTAATGGAGGTTATCATGTTTCACAGAGTCCTCACACAGACACACTAAGGCTTGCTGTTCATAACCTGGATGAAGTCTAGGTGTTGCAGAGGGCCCAACCATTACATCCTCTAAGGTATACCTCTCGTGGCGTGGGTGCTGAGCACACGGAGGGGTCCTGAAGGCCACACAAGCTTTGCAAGCCACAGGTGCAGCCATGATCTCCACTCCTGAGTCAGGGCGCTTGCTGGCTGCCAAACTGTATGTGGTGATTATGCAGTGTGGACATCTCATCAGCTGCTAAGATGAGGCCTGCTGACTCATTTCCATTTGGAATCTAGATGACAATTTGGTTTGAATTAGACATGGGCTAAAGCCAAAACCCTGGATCTGAACTTCCTCAGATTTTGGGAAGACTCCAGTCTGGATCTGAGCTTAGCACGTGGCTCTCACTTACACAAAGTTTGGAGCCAAACCCTAGATCAGAACATTCCCAGGATATGGGGAAGCTCAGAGCTCATCTTTGATGCTGGGATCATCTCAAGAATAGGTTTCCAAGGATAAAAGACGGTCCTTATGTTAGATTACTCTTTGTTTTCTTCTATAGCTGGTGTTTAACAAGTGCATTTTTAGCTCTGCAATTGTACCTTTCCAGTTCTCGCAAATGAGAATGAACAAGAAAAAATAGATGTGTTTGTGTGTGTATTTCAACTGGAAAAGCGTCTTCTTTTGAATTTTCTCATTGGAGACACAAGAAGCTTTTTGGCTTCAGAGCATGACAGTGGTGTCTCATTCAAAAAATTCTGGACACAATTCCCTTGCCCCGGCCACCAGCGCCTTTCAGCACAGCAGTTATGAATGTTGCACCGTGACTGCAGTGAGAGCTCCTCAGGCATGCATTACCCCTGCACTCACCCTTGGATGAATCCTTCAAAGAAAAGGAAAGGACTGAAGAGTAACAAAATTCCACTTTCAAGCTGCTCAGAAGACACAGTGCTAACAAACAGCCCCCAAAAGGCGAGATCTTGCAATCTGCTGCTGCAGAGAGGCTTGAGACACCGGTTCTCAAGTCCCAGTGATCTCAGTGTGTGAAGCGCGGGCAGGAAAGCATGAGAAATCCCACAGAAGGTGTCCCTTCGAACGTCTGGAAAATGTCAAACTGCCTGCCACTCTGTGCTGAGGAAAATCTCAGCTCCAACAGAAGGCTTTGTCAACACAGCGCCGTATCATTAGCTCGAGGTTTATACACTTCAGTTGACACCTCTCCCTTGTCCTACAGATGTTGCACTACATTTAGGATTGAGCCTCTAACAATACAGCTGTTTGAACACATGTGCATTTTCCACTCAACAAACCGCAAGAATACGGCAACAGGGTTACAACGTTTGGATCCTAGGGCTAGAATGAGAGAAGCAGAAAAGGAGTTTCTTTGGGAAATCTCTGTAGTTTCTCCTGTAGTTTCTCTCTTTCTGATTTTCTTCGCTGACGGTACTACACTCGGGCCATGGGGAAGGTAAAGTCTGATTGATATTGCAAGTGACAACTAAGGCCTAGAAATCATTTCCTCAGTTCATCTTCAGGAGGTGTTAAGCTCACAGCGTTTTGCTAGTTCTAGAGAAGTAGAGTAATTTTGAATTTTATTTGGAAAAATCCACTTTATTCCAATTCCTGTTAATCCATCGCTACTTGGAAATAAATTAGATCCTGCCCCAATAAAGAGATTTAAAGAGGAATTATCAGATATGCTCAGAAGGGAAAGATTTTATAATATTCTTTCCACTTTTGCCATTATGGGATACTAGAAGAAATGGTTAAGTCTCGCCAGGAGTCTCACGAAACCGTTGAATGCCCTTTCTGCTATCAGTGCAGTACAGAAGTTGGGAAGACTCACATGAGTGATTTAATAGTATAAAGTGAGCCCCAAAATGGGCTTCTTAAGGAATATGAGACCTCAGATATTTTCTCTCATTGCCATGGGCATTTATAGCAGGTACCTTCAATTATTTGACTCCTGATTTATGTCAGTTGGTATAAGAAGAATTGCTCTTCTTTTTCATCTGATCAACATCTGTTTTTTGAAAAACAGATGTGCACAAATCAATCTGATTAATGTGCTTGATTCTGCAATTACTGCAGGATAAATCAGCAGTGCACTAAAATCAACCCAGTGTCACATTTATGCTCCTACACCTTCAGTGCTCAACCTGACTTGAATTACATTTTTGCTTTGCAAAACTTCTTTAGACACAAAAGGACCAGAGTAAAATCCCCAGTGCCAGGACATGGAGCATCTCAGATGATCTGATATGGAGTTACCAATAAGTACATGTGTCCATTGGGGGCTGCAACTTCAGACAACTCTGAAAAAAGAAAAAATGCAGTGTCTTTAAAAAGGCTGCAGGCTATCTCATGTGTTAACAGGGCAGAAAAATCCCTTTCTCAGAAAGTTAGAATCGTAGAGTCATATAATCTCCCAAGTTGGAAGGGACCTATAAGGATCATGGTGTCCAACTCCTGGCTCCACACAGGCCCAGCCCCATCACAGCAGATGGCTGAGAGCGTTGGCCAGACGCTGCCTGAACTCAGCCCAGCTCGGGGCGGTGACCACTGCCCTGGGGAGCCTGTGCCAGGGCCCTACCACCCTCTGGGGGAAGAACCTTCTCCTGATCTCCACCCTGACCCTCCTCTGTGGCAGCTCCAGGCCGTTCCCTGGGGTTCTGTCGCTGGGCCCCAGAGGGAGGAGATCAGCGCCTGCCCCTTGGCTCCCCCTTGGGAGGAAGCTGTAGGCCGCCATGAGCTCTGCCCTCAGCCTCCTCTTCTCCAGGCTGAACCAGCCCAGGGCCTTCAGCCTCTCCTCAGACATCTTCTCGTATGAGTTACTTAAGTTACTCAAGCTTCTTAGACGTTAGTTGGAGTTGTCAAAGCAAAAGATAAATATATATAAAAACATAAAAATATAAACAAAAAGATTAAAAATATAAATAGATTATACATATAACATAAAAATATAGGCTGACTCAAAGGAGATACACCTTTGTTAAAACACAGAGGGATGCAACTGATTATCTGGTGGAGAATCAGTCCCCGTGCTCTGCAAAGCAGCTAGAAATCCCAGAACAACATGTTGCTATTTCCTTTGAAGGTTTTGCTGCTCCAGGAGAAAGAGGCAACAGAGGAATTAAAATTAATGAATCTCTACAGATTGGGTTATGTATTTTGCTGTCCACGTGAGGGGAGAGGTGAGCGGGAAAATCCACACGGATCCTCTGCTGCTCACTGGAGCCTGGTGTTAAGGTGCTGCATTGCTCTGATTTGCGAAGACGCTTTCACACAGGTGAATGTCCTGTTCTGTATCACTTTGTTTCCCCATTTTGTACATGTGCAAACATGTACATGTACACGTTTCCCCATTTTGTACATCTCATGGGCGCTGGGAAGCCCCCCCCAGCCTGCCTGGTTCAGCACAGCTGATGTTCTCCTGTCACGGTTGCAACAGTCGCTCGTGTTAGGCCTGGTGCTGGTAACGATCGCTAGCACTGGGACAAATACACTCCTTGACCTTGATATTTTTATAAGGGTTAGTGATCAAGGTGAGAAAAAACTGAGGAAGATTTTTTTTGCCCTTGTTCGTTCTGTCAAAGCTGCCCTTCATCTCCTGTAAATATGGGGCCTACCATCAAAATTCAAATCCATACCCAAACCTGCATCTTCCCTGGATCAGAGGGTGTTTTGAGCTGGAATACATCACTTTTTTCTTCTTCTTCTTTTTTTTTGCTCTTTTTTTTTTTTTTAGCTGAAACCTAATAAATGTGCTCTATAAAAAATGAGTTCAGCCAACATCTGGAGGCAGATAAAAATTCTCCAAGCTACTGTTCCACAATCTTAGGGATCATTAGTACTGCAGAACGTCTATACAGAATATTTATCTTAAGCATGTAATAAAATGAAAGCCACTGAGCCAAATTCAGAACAACCTTTGATGAAAAGAAATGCCTCACGTCAACATTAAGCTGGATTTTTTCTAGCCAGAGAGAATTCTTTCTCTAGCCAAAGCACAGCAACTTGTAGTTACAAAAACTTAACTGTAAACATAGAGGGGAAATTTATTATTTTAATTGTGAGACTTCATCACTGGTTAGTTTAATGTGTCTTTCCCCCTTTTTTCTTTTAATCACCCTCCCCCTCTCCTTGGGATGGTTTATCGCTTGTAAATTATTTGTCACATCGTTGTAATTCTATCCAGATCCTTAACTTTCTAATCATGCATCTTTTATGGGGTCTCTTTTAAAGAAGCACTATAATTACTTGCCAAGGGTCCCTGTAAATTTTATCAGGCTGTAAAATATTATACTTTAATTATTTGGAAAAAAAATAAATTGGAAATGTTCCCTCTGAAAGGCTACACGATCAATATCGCAAGAAGCAAGGCACCTTCTGCAGTTTTGAATTTGTTCCTGACGTATACCTCAGAAGTCTTCAAAACTCTTCCACTTCATTCAGTGCCATGGGAAAGTATTAATGGAGAATCTGGCCTTTGATTAAGCTGAAGAAATTGCTTACTGCATGTTTTAGCTGTTGTAAAATACACTAAGACTATGGCAAAGGAAGCTCTCCCATTCTTTTTGTAGGCGGCACAGGGCCTGCTAGCAGCTTGGGGAAAGAGTGGTGTATTTAAGAGCGGAACAGAAACGTAGAATAAACTACAGGCACAGGAATTGGTTTAAATTTTCTTATAGGAAACGGAACTTTTTTTTAGAGGGACAAATCTGTGTTTCTATTCAGATTTTGAAACTTGTCAATTTGTTTAGTTTTATTAGTAGTAAATATAGAAATACTAGTAACATTTCTACTACTACTATTTCTATTAGCAGTAGGCATTTGAAACTCATTGCTGTCAACTTTTATTACAGCAACTAGCAACTTCCATGATGCTGTTTTCTAGAGAACGTATGAGGAGATTAGGCACCTGATAGTGACCTAAAGGGTTTTCTGGAACAGGGTTTCCCAAGCACTATTCCAAAAATTGGTTTGCAGTTAGTTTAAATCTGTATGTGTATAAGGTGTAAAATTAAGTATCATATTCATCACCAGTGCTTCAATTAAATGTGCATAGTAGCTAAACTCTTGCACATTTCTGGTAAGTATGCATTTCTTCAGATAGCTGAGCTGAAATACGAGGAAGTTATATTATTTGGTCAAGGAGCACAGTAAGCTCGAAGCAAAGTGAAATATAGATCTCACCTCAGCTCCTTGCTCTTAGGGAATACTATGGGATGTGCTTAAGAGGAAGGACACACTACTCTATCTGTACAATTCCTCTTATTGTAAGAGAAGCCCTGAGAGGATCCTAAAAGATCCTCTTATCCTATGTGTTCAGTGGCTTTCCAGGTTCTATCCTGGGAATACCCACTATTTTTTCCCCCTAAACAGCACCAGGTAAGACTCGCCAGCATGCAGACGGCTCAGGTAAAGGAACTATTAGATCCACGCACAATGAACAGGCAGTCCTGTTGTTTCCCAGGTTTTCTGTAAATACCAACTAAAAGTATTTTTCCTGAACAGCCGCTGAAAAACCGTCCATGTTCTGCACAGCACCAGCTCTTGCGGCAGGCTTTGGCTTGGTGGCCAAGGGCGTCGCCATACATCGCATCTTAACCTCTCCGCACATCATCACACGCACGCAGGTAACACATTCTCTGCAGGGAGAGAGATTAGGTTGGAGATTAGGAGAAATTTCTTCTGGGAAAGGGTGGTCAGGCATTGGAACGGGCTGCCCAGGGAGGTGGTAGAGTCACCGTCCCTGCGGGTATTTAAGGAAAGGTTAGACGCGGTACTTAGGGACATGGTTTAGTGGGTAATAGGTGGTGGTGGGAGACAGTCGGACTGGATGATCCTTGAGGTCTCTTCCAACCTTAATGATTCTATGATTCTATGATTTTATGATTCTAGGGAGCTGTGAGAGCTGAGAGCGATGTCTTACAGTGACAGCGCCCGAAAGAGCCGGTGCGCTGTATCACATAACAAAAAGATCAAAAAGTAAACATCTCTCATTCACGATTCAGGCCAAGTCAACCAATGGTTTTTAATGACTGTCATGACTGATACAGACCTTGATATTTATTTACAGTGGTTGTTGACCATCAGAAGCTGTTCATAAATATCTTTTATAAACCGCACACAGGTAAATATAAAGCTGGCTCAACCTACTATATGTTGTTGCTGTTTTTAATAGCTGAACACTGACAGAAGGCAGTGGGTGAGAGTGGTCACCGTGTTTAAACACAGTCATGGAGGGCTGAATTATTCATTGCAAGCCAGGGGTTCAGCTGCAGTAACCTTTCTACCTGTAGGCAGGTTGTCCACAAAGAGATCTGTGTTTGTTTCATATCCATCTCTGTTTTGATATAGCCAAATACAGAAACTGTAACAACAGGTAGCCTGAAAAGCATAAAATACATCCACTTGCAATTAACCAGACATACTGCAGATGTTTGAAAATCAGTATAAAACTGATTTCCACAGACTGACATCTGGTCCTACAAGGGTCCCTGGGGATGTCTCTGCTGTTGTGTTAGCTCAGGGGTCAGGCTCGTGCTCCAAGACAGCTCCCCAACCCTTCAGCGGTTTATCTTGCCACTGTGGAAGTTTACACCCCTGCTCGAGTCTGGGGGGAGCCAACTGTCCTGCTCACGTGGAAACTCAAGTACAAGGTTCTCAGTCTTTCGTCAGAGTGGCCCCTCCAGGCAGGGAGAGTGCCACGGGCTGAACCAAAATGGGTTCAAACCTGGAAATTTAAAAAAAAAAAAAAAGGCACCATACACAGAGCTATTCTGTATCCCAAAGGATGGGAAGCAAAACATGGGAATAGTCGCTTCATGGAGCCTGCAAAGTTGCCACTGCCTGCAGCCAACGTCACCCCCCTCTCCAGTTAACGCGAGCCACTTCACAACCACTTCAGCATTGCTCTTTTATTCCCCATTCAAACAGCTGCTTCCCTTTGATTCCTCCCAGTTGGGGCCACCATTTATACTCCAACCTGCATTTATGCTCCCCTCCTTGTCTAGATTTCCTGCTTTTATCTGAAGAGCCCGGCATCCCCCCTCTCTCGCACCGCTGACCCACCTGCAGCGACGCGGATGCAACCTGGCAGCTCTGAGCCCTGCTCCTGTTGGGACCGGCAGGAGCAAAGCCTGCCGGGGCACACCAGCAAGCGTGCTGGAGGGCAGGCAGCGGCTGGAAAGCAAACAGGCTCCCAGCTCTGGGGGTACAAGCCATCCTGCGGGCTGGCTGACAGCTACAAATCAGCTCCACTGAACAGGAGGGGAGGGAGACACTTTTTGCATGTAAACTTTGCAGCCAGGGATTTGGGGACTTGTTCCTTTCTCCTGGCATGCAGATGGTAACCGTCAGAGCCACCATTTTCTGTAGCAAGAGGAACAGAGAAAAGGAATTAACTAAAGGAGCAGAAATAAACACTGTTTTTCTCTTTGGTGCATGTTTTTGCTGATTTATCGCTTGCACATTTCAACAACTACTTTGAAGTGGTTAGCAAACTGTACTAATTTCTGGAGAGTCTAGTGATCAGTATCTAGAATACTGAGAAAAGACAGTAAAATAAAGCATGTCCTCAAATGCTATTGCTATAGGCACGCAAAATGGAGTCTTATAAGCTATAGATTAATAAAAAAGCTACAACCTTTTTCCTCTTTCCTTTTCTCTTCCTTCCATGACTACAAAAGCATCTTAGCTTCTGGTCTGAAAAGAAACATGCCCTGCGGTATCTCCTCCGCTAGAAGATCTTCTCTACAAAATAAAGATCCTAGTGTTTTCAATATGATAATTAAAAAAACCCCCACAATAAAACAACAAAAAAAAGCAACTTGTACTGGACGGCGCGCCAGCAGGCTTACGTACCGGTGATGACCTAACACATTGTGTTTTGAAGATACAGGGCCAGGGACACAGCCACCCGTGTGACACCTCAGCCTGATGTACGGCATTCAGAGGTGCACAGAGCTCACAGCCGAGCACGCAGGATTATTACACGCAATCATGAAATGCTTCTTGGTTACTAAGGCAAGCTGTATCAGATGAAATGTAAAACAAAACAGAAGCTGTTTCTCCAAGGCTTTTAAAGTTAAAAGCATGGCTAAGCTTGGGTAGTTAGAACCAATAACGCTCAGATATTCCCTTTGATCCCATATTCCTGCATGTCCATTATGAAACTATCAATACTGTGTGAAGGTCGGAAGGAAGGTGTAGGCTCTCTGAGGATCACCCAAATGCTACCTTTGCATCTCTCTCAGCTCCTCTTTCCAATATTTACCTTCATCAGTGATTCTGATACCATAAACAAGGACAGCTTGCATCAAACCCAAGGCAGCGAGGAGAAAAGTAAGAGAAGTTTATTACGGAGGACGTTGTCCTGGGTCTACGCCCAGCTGCCTGGCCAGAGGTTTCCTGTAACACTGCACCTCTAAGTACTGTATTTGCCTCAGGCAGCTTCCCTCCGTGTAACGTTAAAGAGAAGCATCAAATCAACAGACATTTATACACATTGACTCAGAGAATTCAGTGAACGCAAAAGTTGTTCCATCTCTGGGCCCTAAACTGTACAGAATTTACTAGGATGACAAGGCACGCATGTAACAGCAATGAAGACTCCCACCACCTGCTCTTGACCCCCTGGATTAAGTGAGAACTTTCTCCATTTATTTGGGATGGAGACTAGTCTACAGGTGTGCAGGTTGTTCCCTTAGATATCTACCAGATTTCAAAGTTTAAGAAAATACCAGCAACGCTTTCCCATTAAATCCCATAAAGAGGCTGTCACAGGGATTATTTGCCAGCATAGGGGGATGGAGGAGGTAATAGCCCATAGGTGTGGTGCAATTAGCCCATAATTAAAAATCAGACACAGCAAAAAATCTGAAAAGATTGGTGGAATCATGTGACTGTGGACAAAATGTCTATGGCTGGAGTTTGGATTTTTTACCAGATTCTAAAACCAATGAGCTGAGACAGTAAGTGGGCAGAGGTGTATCTGATTTACATGAGATCACTGAGTCCTTCTGCCTCTGCCACTGAAAGCAGTAGAGTTTGTGCCATGGAGAAGATGCAATATCTCTTCCATCTTCCATAAGCACTGCCTTTTTTAGGACAAGGAAACCCCTACCTGAAGATCATGCCGCGTAGGGGAAAGTGGCACAGATAGTCCAAGTCCCACCAAGAGACTCACAGTGGCCTGCTCCCTACTCCTGGGCCAAACTTGACCTCATGAATGAGGTGCCAAAGCTCGGGTGCCTCATACACCGGGCAGCAGGCAGTGGCTGTTTTGGGGTCACAGGAGCTCTGAGGGGACTTTGCTCCCAGGCAGGTCTGAGTTTTCAGACCCATCAGGATGGCCAGATTCCCCAAGAAGCAGCACCTTTCTGATGCAAACAGAGCTGAGAGTGTGCTGTTGCCATAGCAGGGGCAGGGGAATCTATGGAAACCCCTGAAAGGGTATTGCTCTGCGTAGCTGCAAAACAACATAGCCAAAGACAGTATCAGGGCACTTACAAGGCATGCTGTGAAGCCAGGATAATTTCAATCCATTTAGCAAAGTGCTTCCAGTCCTCGTTTCAGAGCAGGTAAAAGGAAAATACAGTAAATATTGAACAAACAAAGTTAATCTGTATCCACAGCACTTTACCCAAGAAAAAGCTAAAACTGTCTGACTGTTGCCCGCTCTTGGTTTATTATTTTCCTCTCAGGCAGAATGCCCTTTTTTTTTTCTTTTCTTTTTTTCTCCTTGTTTAAAAGACTGCTGCTGTGTGATGGTTAGCTGCTCTCTTTGCCCTCCATATACAGACTCACTAACCCATAAGGCACAGGTGAAAATCATGGGGTAGTCAATACCCTATGGCAATGGCAGACATTTTGGTAACATGATATATATCTATGAGTAATCACACACTTTCCTCCTCAGTTAGGGTGGAAAAGTGCCCTTGAAAATTGCTTACTCTCCCACTAAAATATACAGGATTTGTACTCTAAGGGACAAAGCAGAAGTCCAATGAATCACTGAAATCAGGAAAAAAACAAGTAAGGTTCTTTGAATTTGTCCTTTCACAAACAGAAATTCAGGGCTCAGTTCTTAGAATTTTGTGTGGTATTGCCTTATGCTGTGTTCTTGGTTGCAGTAGTTTAAATATCAACAGGTGTAGCTAATTTTTTTCTTGAAATTTGCAAGCAGGGTGACCAGGGATGAATTTTACTTCCAAGGCTAATAGATTCATCAATCTGTTTTTGTCTTCTACCACTTACATCACCATAGTAGTCAAAAGCATTATAAAATGCCTGACCAACAGTGTTTTGTTGAATATATCATGAAGGGACCCCAATTGCTTGCAGAGATTGCAAATCCTTTGTTTTCCAGAGAAAAAAGTTCATTGCTCATTTTCCATTGAACTCAGACATTTTGGGACAAGATCATCTTTCATGTTCTCTTTTCTGGGGAAGTCCTCACTGGATATAAATAGCACTCAAACAACTTCCAGTAGTCTTAGCGAAGGTATTGCTCTGGAATAGAAACTTAACTGGTTATGCAAGTTTTGTTGAAATGATTTCAAGCTGCCTGCTGCTGTGCCTGCTAGAGACACTTCTCATGCATTGCTAGCTAAAAGGACGTTTGAGATTGTGGAAGAATTATGTTTCAAGACCAACAGGGTTCATTTCAGTCGCTGACTCTGGATTCTTACATCTTAAGACCAGGGTCCAGGTAGGCTAGCCTGTTGAAAGCAGGACACTGTGGTTGAGAGTGTGTGGAGAAATTATTGCCTAGCATCAGCTAACCTCTGATAGATCAGCTCAGCGTCTCCAGTATATTTGCAGAGCAAGACTTAAACTTGACCTTCTTAATCAAGTAAGAAACCTGTAGTAAGAGGAAGTGTTCTGCCACCATGTTTGTTCCATGTATAACACAGCTCTGTACAGTTCACAGGGGGCAGCCTCTTATTTTCTGGGTGAGTCTTTTTTCTTTGTCCCAGAACAAAGTATGAGTAGAGGCAGCAGAAGACTCATCTTGGTCCGCAGTGAAGGTGCAAGAGGTATAACCTCCTCCTGATGCAACTCATAGGAACTCAAGCAGGATTATAGAAGGGTGGCTGGGTGTTAGGTGATCCCTGTAGAGCTCTAACAGGGTGAGTAAGCTCAGAGCAGGAGGCCTGAAGAGGAGGGATGTCGTTCCTTCATTCAGGCAGAGGTAAGGAGAAAAGCCTCTGGGAGCTGCTGTCCAGGTTGGATAGAAGCTTTGTTCTGATATGGCACCCTAGGTTTATGTTTGCAGAGTACCACCTGTACTATGTTTCTCTTTGAAGTATACAAGTGCTCAGAGCAGACTGTGGGTTTGCCTTCTGGAAGAGCCACTCTCCGTAAAGTGAAAGAGGCAGCAAACACCACCAGTGACAGGGTGTTTGAAATGAGCACAATCCTTGGCTGTTCCTCACAGCTCACAAAAGAAACTTTCAAGGATGTGTCAACCATTGCATAGACCTACCCAAGTGAGCTCAGGTCATACATACCTCTTACTACAATAGTCTTGTCTATATTGCTCTTACATAGCATTGGCACGAGCAGAGAAAGGTTTGAAAGGGAATCGAGTACATCTGCAATTCCCTCATTAACAATTCTCTGCCTTACAGCCTGAAGGGACCAAACATCTCTGACTCCATTTGAAAGTCCACGGCACCTTGGCTTTTAGCTCACCTGCTGCTGAGGTGGTTGCTAGTGGAAGTTTATACACGAGTATCATATAATGAGAGAAACTACTATGCTGTCAGTAATCCTGTTATTCTGGACAATCAGTGTCTCCAGACAAACTTTTTTGAAAGATATTTAATAATTATCAGAAAGTAGAATGGAAGCTGTACTAAGGGCAGCTATACAGAGCCTCATTTTTTACCAACTTGAATATTGTGCAGCTATTTAGATCAATAGAAATAAATAAAATGCAAAACACGTGCTGTTTGCAAATGTTTCTGAATCCAAAGAAAACTTTTACATCTATTTCAGGTTTGTGTGTGAAATGCATTACAAGATATTGGACACAATCTCAAAATTCTGTGAATGCTGTTAAGTATTTCATGTGATCTAGGGGGACCTCGAGGCAGCTCACCCTTTCAAGAACATCCAAACCTTGAGTAGCATGGAGGGAAAGGCAACTGACATCGTTTACCAGGACTTGTGCAAAGCATTTGACACTGTCCCACATGGCATCCTTGTCTCTAAACTGGAGAGACATGGATTTGGTAGATGGACCACTCGTTGGATAAGGAATTGGCTGGATGGCTGCACTCAAAGAGTTGTGGTCAATGGCTTGATGTCCAAGTGGACATCGGTGACGAGTGGCATTCCTCAGGAGTCGGTACTGGGACTGGCACTGTTTAACATCTTTGTTGGTGACATGGACAGTGGGATCGAGTGCATCCTCAGCAAGTTTGCCAAAGACACCAAGATGTGTGGTGCAGTTGACATGCTGGAGGGAAGAGATGCCATCCAGAGGGACCTGGACAGGCTGGAGAGGTGGGCCACTGTGAATTGCATGAAATTCAACAAGGCCAGGTGCAAGGTCCTACACATGGGTCGGCACAATCCCAAGCACAATGACAGGCTGGGCAGACAATGAATCGAGAGCAGCCCTGAGGAGAAGGGCTTGGGTGTGCTGGTTGATGAAAAGCTCAACCCAAGCCGGCAGTGTGCGCTGGCAGCCCAGAAAGCCACCCGTGTCCTGGGCTGCATCAAAACCGGTGTGGCCAGCAGAGTGAGGGAGGGGATTCTCCCCCCTGCTTCACTCTTATGAAACACCACCTCAAGTACTACATCCAGCTCTGGGGCCCTCAGAACAGGAAAGACATGGAGCTGCTGGAGCGAGTCCAGAGGAGGCCACAGAGTTGATCAGAGGGCTGGAGCCCCTCTGCTATGAGGACAGGCTGAGGGAGTTGGCCTTGTTTAGCCTGGAGAAGAGTCCAGGGAGACCTGATCGCAGCCTTCCAATACCTAAAGGGTACAGAAAAGCTGGCGAGGGGCTGTTTCTTAGGGAGTGTAGTGACAGGGCAAGGGGTAATGGGTATAAACTAGAAGAGGAACTTAGATTGGATGTTAGGAAGAAATTCTTTACTGTGAGGGTGGTGAGGCCCTGGAACAGGTTGCCCAGAGAAGCTGTGGAGGCCCCATCCCTGGAAATGTTCAAGACCAGGTTGGATGGGGCTCTGGGAAATCTGGTCTAGTGGAGGGTATCCCTTTCCATGGCAGGGGGGTTGGAACTAGATGATCCGTGTGGTCCCTTCCAACCCAAACCATTCTATGATTCTATGATTCTATGAGGTACGAAATTACCTTTCTCTTTTGAATGTATGAATTTCTGAAGCTGGTTATAAATGAAGATGCTATCCCAGATTGGAGGGAAAGCTCTCTCTCTATTCCTTCCCCAATTCTCTAGAGGAAAGTAGATTTGAAAATTGCACTTGGAAAACATTCAATCAAGCAGACGGTCAGCTGTGCTCACATAGCATTTGGATCAGGGTTTTAGAACCATGCCAGAATGTACCTTACGCAAAATTAGTAAAAACAATAACACCAGAGCAGAGGAATAACACAGCAAACCATACAGACACGTAAGGCACAACCAGCCATTAGTTGAAAGGCCAACATCATTTAGCAACTCACAAGTTCATAAATGGCAGATTTACAGAAATTTAATCCCTTTCTACTCATCAGGGGATTTCACTACAGACCAGAAATAGCTAATTGGGAATAGGAGCAATGCATTTAAAAAAAATTAAACACACTTCAGAAAACTCCTTTGAATCCTTCAAAAAGTTAAAGCACTAATTAAAAAAAGATGTTTCTCTAAGAAACAGCCACAGGTTTACAGGGTGGGAATTGGCTAACTTGTTAGAGTCTGTTCTGTGTGTCTGGCCACTGGTTGGCAAATGCAGACCTTTACACTATAAAAACTGTTTCAGGAACACTTTGAAATACTTGCCCAATCATGTTTAGTTCACTTGGGATTCATTATAATGTCATTAAATGGGATTATATCATTTGATTTAATGTCAATTGCATTTCCATATTGTGTCCAGTGGTTTTATGTGGACAAATATTCCACCAAAGACTAGGCTGAGGCCATCACATTTAAATTCTTTTCCTGAGTCACAGTTGGCAAAAATCCTCATCTCAAGACATCCAGGCTGCAAAATCCTCCTTAGAAGCAAAGGGGAGACCAAAGACAGTTTTACGCTACTCAGAGGATTGCTCCAATGGTACTGTGTGTCCTGGGTTTTGCTGAACCCACCTAAGCCCCCGGATCAAATATAAAACACATTGTCTATCTCTCCCTTTATCTTGACTACAAAGACCACAGCAAACTACAGATTTGAGGTCATCTTCTGATTCACAGTGGTTGGCCAGAGTGGGAACACGAGCACCAAGACAGATGCCTTAGCCTCCTCATTTTGGAAGAGGAACATCTAGACATCGAAAGTACCTGGAAAGCTGGTAACGAGCTGAAGCCCTTGGAGTCAAATGTCTGATCATTTCTGCTTTCATATCCAAAACATTAAATGATTCCAACAGTAATAAGCCTCTAGAGAAATGAAGTCATCATCAGTGGCAACAAGAAGGATGTCAGAATTCTTGTCACACAAGATTAAAATCCTTTTGTACTATGGTCCTCATCACTGTTTCAGGACAATAATAAGCCCTTTTCTTACAAGGAGAACAAGCAAAGCTCAGATGTATTGGATTGCATAATACATTTTCAACAAGAGTTTTGTCGCCGTCACCCATAAGAGAAAATAAATATATGTGCTGATGGCCTAGGTAACAGGAACGCAAATTTATATGTACGGGAAAAAGTGTTGCTTTCTAACAAACTTATAGTTATGCCAGACAACAAGGTGGATCCTGCTGTCTAAAGTGATCTGGAAGTATTTTAAAGAGAGCACATGGCAAAGCACAGAAAACATCTAAGGAAATAAAAAAAAAAAGGAGCATGATAAAAGTATCAGGGCTTCATATCAATAATAATAAAATAATAAAAATAATGTGTAATAGTACTATGGAGACAAGTATCAGATCTAAAATATGTGGGGAAAGATCTGTTTCATTTTTCCTACAAAAGACTGCATGTTGATGAAGCGCTTGTTCCTGATCATAGAATGATATCCATCATTAGAAAGGCAGCTATTAAAAAAATGAAAATAGATCTCATCTAGAGTTGGTCTGCTTGCAAAAATGAGCATGGTGCTCGATTTCACTCTATGTGTCTGTGTGTCTTTTGGGAACCTTCTGCTCCCTATCTCTTCTAGCTCTCACCTGGGTGCAGCGTGTAAGCAGGGAGCTTGAGGTTCATGGTACCTCCCAGGGTGACAGTGGAAGGAGGATTTCCCTGCAATGGAAACTTTCCCTCTTTCCCCTGCACAAAGGCAGAACAGGGCAAGAACATGGTGGAGTCTTTTCTCAAACCTTGGAGAAATGTGATGTCTTCAAGGCCTCTTCCCTTTTATCAAATTTGACTGAACACAGCTACCAGCTCAAAAGCAGAGAGAATAAAGTGTAGTAGTTGGCCACAAGCACTTGGTTTCTTGCAACCCCCATAGACATCTTGTTTCCAGAAAGACATAAACTGATTTTTCACAAGGCACAGACCAGGAGGGAGAAGGTGTTCGGAATGGTTATACCTCAGTTGGATGTATAACGAGCTTTGCAGGTAGTCTCCTGCCCACGTTGTTCCTGGTGTTAACACAGGACAGACAGTCCAAGGAAGCTGTGAAGAGGGTTTCTCTCAGCTGGAACCTGGCCTGTGGTGCTGCTTCTAGTAGAGAGGCTCAGTGTGTCTGTAGAGAGGCTTATGCCTCTTTCTAGGCACCAACTAACATTTGGCCTGGGGAGAGCAAATGAGTCACATCTGCACAGCTCCTTGGCAAACAAAAGCCCTGTAAAACTCTGCTTTCTTTTAGGAGTTTCTCACAGGGAAGATATTTTCATGGGAATTTACAATTTTTTGCCCTCAAGAGAAACTTTACCGTTTCCCTTAATCAAAAGCGGTGTCATTTTTACCACTAGACATCTTACTTCTTCCCATCTGGCCAAAAACACTCCAGTGAGACATGGGCTTGGAAGAACTTGCAAGCCTTGGAGGGCTACATCCAGCGAACCAGGCTGACTCAGTTCCTTTATGGCTCTAGGCAGTGGGCTTGCCTATAAACGCATATCCCTGTGTGGATGTAACCCCAGCATGTGCAGTTCCTGGCAGATGTGAAGCAGAAGCCAAGAGACAGAGCAAATTAAAATTGTACTCTCTCCTGGAATAGTTAAGCGGGAATGAAATGCAGACTTCAGCAGTGCTTGGGCAATGGTGAGGACAGGTCTGGTTTTGGCAGGCGCAAAGCTGTATGCTGTCCTGTGACCTAGCTACTGGAAGTGATGGGTTTGTTGGGGAAAGACCTTGACTGACCATGTGGGCAGTATGGAAGAGTCATACGCTACTTGTTCCCAGCGCTGCTGGGTGGCCGTGCACCAAGGTAGCACCAGATTGCGATGAGATGGTCAGTTTTACTTTGGTCTTCGGTCCTCCTAAAGTCAAATCTCCAAATCTCAAGTGCACGTGCCCATGAGGACACACAGGCTGTATAACCTTGTATAACCTCATGTATAACCGCGTGGGGAAGCAGTTCTTCAGTCTATTTAAGATGTGTTTTGCCTGTAGGTCTGGTGATCATGGTAAGATACAGAGAGCTCTGAAGAAGAGCTGTTTGAAACTTACCATTAGATATATTTTTCCATCATTAAAATGGAAGGAAACCTCAAGGAAAAATGTCGGGTTTTTAATTACTTCTAAAGAAATAAAACCCTGGTAATTGAAAGTGTTCAGTTTGCAGTAGCCAACAAGGGAAACATTTTTCTAACAACCGAAAAGTGGAAGTCTGCAGTCAGTCATGCAGATATTTCCTGCAATGCTCAACTGGATAGCTTCTTCAGTTGCTGAAAACTGGAAAAAAAAGAAGGTCAATGGATTTTTCTTCTTGCAATAAAAAATATTTTTAGTTTGTGCACACAACTATTTTGCAGTGGGGGAATATTTTCTTGACCCCTTCTGTATCTGGCATTACAGCAGTAAAATACAGGTTTTCTATTTCCCTCTGCAGTGTTTTGCTTATGCTCCTCTCCCTTCCCATTAGGATTTCAGCTGGAATTCCCAATTATGAACTCACGTAGGAGGGTCCTGAGGACTAGAAAGACCTTTGTATTCTGAACTGGCTTACCAGCACGCATGCCAGTGAGAAGGTTATCACTGGAAATGAAGTCGTGTGCTCTGATGCGTGCTACCCTGTGCAAGCGTCAGAAGTTCGCATAAGGGACCTTTATGTGTGGGATAAGGCATAGCTCCCTCGCAGGAGGTTTGCTAGGTGAGGCTGTTTTGTAACACCCCGTCTTGCAACACTGGTGTCAGCATCTGCTGCCCTCTGCCACAGAGCAGAGGTGGTGGCTGAGGGCAAGAAATGCAGGGCAAGAAGTGCTTAGGCTGCTTGCTCTGATAACTTGAGAGAACCTGGTAGTCCTTCAAAGCTAAAAATTACCAAATGGAGAGACTGAGCCCATGAACCTACCCATCTGAAGTGACAGGAAAGGAGAAAAGAAAATGAGACTGGATGACTTAGAGCGTGCCGAATTTATGCAGCACCTCATGTTTTCTAGCCCCATTCAAGTTCTTCAAGAAGGTTCCTCTTCTTTGGTTAGGAAATATCCAGGAGATGGCTGATAGTTTCTGTTTCAGAAGTCTTCTGAGATGCAGAGCCATAAATTCCATCAGGTTGTGTGAGAGGTGTGTCATCTTTTTGTTTGTTTAAGCGTTTCTTTTTCTTGAGGATAAAACCCAGTAATAATTAATGCTGTTGTTTAACATGTTCCTTCCAATGAACAAACCTAGCCTTCTTCCACTGTCTTCCCTTTCTTGTGTTGTTTCTGAGAAGAAGAAGAAGTGCTGAATGAAAACAGAAAGCTGCGTTTTTCAAAACCACATTCAGTGTGTCTGTGCACATTTCTGTTTGGTTTAAAAAGATCTCTGCACTTCTAGAAATGTTCAGCTCCTGCCTTTTTGAGAAAAGGTCTCCACTTGAGCGCTGGCCCACATAAAGATGAGTTGGATGGCAATGGACACTAGTGGACGTGTGAAACAGCTGAGCTGAAAAGGAGGAGGACGACTTGCTGCCATGGACAGAGAGATATCTGCATTCTGGTACTGCCATCATTGCATTCAAAAGCAAAAGAATGAGCACAGAGTATGTGGCATATTTAACGTAGACAATGTGGTTTAGTTTCTCCAGGAGACAAAATTTCCACAACATGGAGCTGAGGGCCAAGAAATGTCAGAGTTTAATTTGGTCTCTGATACTCAATCAGCGCATGCCCTCAGGCAAGTGACTTATCTTTCCTCTATCTAAACGTCTACATCAGTGAAACAGAGGCGAAAGTACTTTCCACAAGAGTGTCAGTGACTTTAGCATAACTCATTAACGTCTGCTCGGAGCTTTTAAATCCTGCAGTAGAATATCCTCTGCAGGCACCAGTGGTTAATGCACTGTAGGGGTGATGGGCAAAAGAAACCGAAGCCCAGCACCCCCGTTTTGTGCTCGGTGACTGACAGTTTGCGATATGGTCGCAGGCAGACGGCTGGTGCATAAGCGAGGAGCCAAGTACGGGGGTCCCCATCAGCGTGATTAGAGGATGCTCCCACTGGATAAGACTGTGACTGGGAGAGTGCCAACAATATCTCACTGAGAAACAAACAACCAATGTATCAGTCCTGATCACTGCATTCAGCTAATGAAAATGTATGTAATTGATATTTTATAACTATATGGAGAAAGGATTTTTTTTTAGGGCTTTAATGGTATTGATTGATGGAAGAAAGCCAGATAGATGTCTCTAAGCTGCAGGCTATAGGGCTAAAGTGCTTTTGAGTCAGGAAATGTATACTTGTTTAAAATTCACTTCAAATTTTCACATCATTTGCAGCTTTTAATGGCATTTTTGGACCCTGACAATTAATCATGTAGCCACTCAAGTCAACTGATTGTCTCATTTCTGATCAATTATTGTTGTCAACCCCCTTCCCCTATATTCTGCGTACTGACTTGTACCAGGATCTGAAAGAGAATAATTGCCATGAGGCCCTGGGATATGCTTTGGGCTTCTTTCCTTGCAGGTGGTTTCTGATACAGAACTTTGTTCCTTGTTCTTTTATGAGGTTCATCACTGTTTATTCGATCTGAAGCTGCGTAGAGTGGTCCAGTGGAGGCAATGCTCTGCTGTAAAACATATGCAGATTGCTTACTATTTCCATGAGCCCTTGAAGGCAAAGATTGTCTTTTGCTTTGTGCTAGTACAGTCCCTTGAAAAGAGAGTCAGGGTCTTGATCGTTACTTAGGGTCCTCACGGTGCCAAAATACATTAAGTCATTTGGGTTCTGTTCATATCCAACTGTGATCACATGGGCTGCTTTTTTGGCCATGGCACCATGCTGTGCAAAGCCAGATGTAGAAATAAGAGTTATTTTTTTCCTATAAAATAGGAAGATTAAAGAGCAGGGGATCTGCAGCAATAGGCTTCAACTGCAGAGAAAAAAGGAGAACCTGGGCTCCCTATGCAAGCAACTAACATGAAACCCAAATCTAGATGAGACTGAGTGGAAAGGAGGCAAGTAAAATGAGCTTGCTGCAGCAAAGGCATGGGTTGGAAAGGTAGTCAGAAGGTTACTTTAGACAAAAGGTTTCTGTTGACTTTAATGGGTTTTGGAAAAACTGACACTGCTGGCTTAGGTTTAAGCACCTAGATTGGGCTTGGCCGTTGTAAATAAGATTCTCTTTCTGTTGTGAGATGGGAAAGTGGACCCAGCAGTGGACACAGGTCGTTTGCAGCCTACGCAGTGCATGAAGCTGTGAGTTGGTTTGTGTTGTTTTCTTTTTTCTTCACGATTTTATTTGTTGCGCATCTTGAGATATTTTAAAAGAGATCTCAGTGTCCTTCCCCTTTTCTCTTTTTCACTCTCACTCATTGGAACAAAACATGAAAGATTCACATGCAAACATTAAACCAAACGAAGAAAATAAAAAGAGTAAAAGACAAGTAAAAGGAAGAGAAGTTGACATTTCCTGATCTACCTCCCCAGGCACCCACGCACAGAGAAGTGTCTTGCACATACACATCGAAGGGCCCTAACCATGAACGCAATGTGAGATTTCATTTTCAATTCTTACAAAATGAAATGGTTACACTGAGAGAGAAAAGGAATGGGCTGGGCGTTAGAGGAAAGTGCAGAGTCATTCTTTCTCTTCTTGTGGTCAATGTGTCATACCTTAGTTGTAGCTGCGCTTGGGACACTTTGCTGCAGAAAGATCATAAAGAAAACACGATTTGTTTGAGTGCTATTAGTAAAATTATACTGTCACTGCATGCAAGACTGTCATGTAAATACCAGGTCTTAGAGAGCTGCCCTTAAAAACATAACGGTTAAAGTGTTACTGTTGTCCTCTCTCCCACCATTTCTGTTTCCAGTTACTCAAATTTTTACTCTTCCAACTTCATTTGTAAGAGCTGGCTTAAACAATTCAACATTACAAAACGGCATTTATGGAGATTGAAAGTTGTGGTAATTAATCATCTTTGGGTGAAATTCTAGCCCAATGAAGTCAGTAGCAAAACTCCCGCAGCTTCAAGGTTTCATGTCATGGCATCTTAGTGCCACGAATTGTTCGTATTCTGGATGTCTTTTGAAGCTTTGAGTACATTAAAGAAAAATATGGATTTTGTGTGTTTGGTCATTAGGAAGGAATAAACAGTGGCTGCAAGTTTAAAAAGTTATACAGAGAGTTACAGGGTTTGGTGTTTCTTTTGTCCCTGCAGATCTCAGGCCCAAATCAGTTTTTAAAGCTTTTGTGACTGCCCTGCAAACAGTCAGGGATCTAGAAATTGAGCCATGCTCTTTCTGGCTAGTGGTAGTCACAATTTAGCTCATGAGTGTGCTAATGATGCATGAGACACAAACCAGAGTTCTCCTAAATTTCACTGGTTTTGTAGGAGCAGCCATAAAAAAGCTTTCCTATATTTATGGAGTCTTAGTTGCAGCTCACTGAAATCGGTAGAAAGCTTCCCTGTTGATGTCAACGAGCTTTTGGCTCAGATCCACAAAAATCTGATTCTCCTATTTGAACTGGTATGACTCCATTATCCAATATTTAAGTGTTTGTAACACGAGATCAGAATACACCATAGATAAACTGCAAACATGCTTATTTAATCCATTTAATAGAACAGGATTAATCCATTTTCCCCCAAAATAATTTACTAAAGCAAAACCTAAGGGATTCCTTAAACCCCCAGGACCTGCAGTAACTGGGGCTGCTTACAGTAATCCCCCCCTGGCCTTAGAAAGATGGCCTCAAATATTTATAAG
The DNA here is from genome assembly GCA_013399095.1 of Psophia crepitans. Classification (NCBI taxonomy): domain Eukaryota; kingdom Metazoa; phylum Chordata; class Aves; order Gruiformes; family Psophiidae; genus Psophia; species Psophia crepitans. Next base: position 174,589 of record VWZZ01007180.1, on the reverse strand, counting down.
CACTTAATTTTTCCCCTCTATACATTCTTCGTGAGTTTGTTGCACTGCCAGATACAGACAGAAAGCAAACAATCTTCGGGGAAGCTGCAGACGTCTTATTCAGACTCTGAAAAATCTTGGTTGTTCTGTTTAGCAACAGCAACTTTCTCAGCAATTAGGTTTGGGGTGGGGTTTTTTTTTGGCCTAAGTAGTCAAGATGGGACCACAGGTGATGATAATACTGACAATTAACAAGCAGCAACTTCGCTAAACACTATTGGGACCAGTGTAATGCGTTAACACTCGCCGTACCTCTGCCTTTCTCACAGCGGTTTAAGAAGGGGTTTGCCAGTCTGTAGCAGACAGGAGGAGGAAATCACTTGTGTGATTTGCCCACGTCACAGCAGTCAGTAGCAAAAGTCATAAAAACATCTAGTAATGGATATTTTTTTTTCTCTTTTCTCAGACAACTACAGATTTTCTGATGAGAAATTTTCCCTCCCACATCAGTGACAATGTTGATTTTCCTGAGTTCAAGGGGAAACTCCAACTTGCCTCTGGGCATGCAATAAATCATCCAATATCACTCTTAAGAATTGATCACCCGTGTGGGGCCGTGATCTCATCACTGGCTTGGAGAAAGGAACAGTTGATGGGAGGCAAAAGCACTCCTTGAATATGTTGTATAACTTTTTGTATTCATTAAGATGCTTCAGATACAGAACAACCTTCTTTGTTCAATATTTATCTTTTCATCTGCCCTGACCTGGGAGCTGCGAGCACTTTGAGAAGTTAATTGAAAGCTTGCTTTGTTTCATTTTAGCTTTCAGGTCTAAAACTTTGCTTTCGGTAATGGTACTGAGAACACTTTTGTCCTGTCTGCAATAGCTCAGAAACCTTTTCCAGCAACAGCTGGGAATTCGTTATTGATCACCATTGTCTTATTCCAGGAATTCTCCACTGAGATTATTTTTCTTATTGAATGACAAGAGGAACCCCCAGCCCAGGGAGGGGATTATTTTTCTCACATTTCCATTGCCAGAAGGGTCCCTCAATCACAACACGCTCTACACAGGCTTCCCTTATTGTTTGTCCTAGATGAGACTGATTTTTTTGTATTTTTTATTCCATCCTTCCTAATCCAAGTATGCTACCTGCCAAGAGGGTCTGAGGGCTGCGCAAGGATTCCAGAGACCTGCACTCGGACTGTGGGCTGTATGAGTTTCTTACATAGCTCTTCGGAAATTTTTGTGCCGGTACTGACATCTCTGCAAATTGGCAAAAACAATTATATTCTTTTGTTATTTATATGGCCCATAAAGTTTTTGGAGCAGGGGCTGTTTCTAATAAGATTTATATATAGTATTTTGTACAGCAGTGTCCATATCTGCTGGCAGAAGGAAAGACTTAGCAGGGGTTTATGGAAAGGAAAGGAAAGGAAAGGAAAGGAAAGGAAAGGAAAGGAAAGGAAAGGAAAGGAAAGGAAAGGAAAGGAAAGGAAAGGAAAGGAAAGGAAAGGAAAGGAAAGGAAAGGAAAGGAAAGGAAAGGAAAGGAAAGGAAAGGAAAGGATTGCAAATTGACATAATTATTTTGTTTATAAGTTTTTTTGTTGATAGTTTGAAAAGCCACGAAGTGAGAAACATGGAGGACTGAGATGTGAAGGAAGTGGCAGAATATATGCAGAGATGAGTAACTGCCGATTTTTGATCATTTCTAAAGGTGGGAATTGATGAAAGAACTGGTAAATACTGATTTATCAGTAGTTCCATCTTAACATTTCCTTGCAATACAATGTACTTAACTAGCTCCTTACCACTCCCTTATTAGCACAGACCTCTACTTTACAAGAGCTGTTCCCAGAACATTTTTGTTTCAAAGGACAGTGTAGGAAAAGCAGCAAAACATTTAGGAGCTGAGACAGCAGACTGTCTCCCAAAGCAAGGAATAAAAACCTCAGCCAAGCATGAAGTCTAGATAAAAACCTTATTTCCAGAGAAGAGATGAATCCTAGCGCTTTGCATGGGGTAAAAGATGCAGCAGTGGCTATTTTGAGACTAGCCTTGATTTGCCGATGATATTAATAAAGTTATTTTAAAATGTTTAGCAGTGTGTCCAGCATCAGCTATGAAATCATGCTTTTAAGTTCAAAAACCAGGGGGTAAATTTCCCTTGAAATCAGGAGACAACTTCAAAAAGGTCAGAAAGAAACAAAATTAACAGATAAAAATGAGGGAAGACCAATATATTTTGGTGCTGCACCTTGAATCTGCCTTACAGATTTTGATCTGTCGTATTACATTCTCAAATTCTTCTCCACAAGATCAGGGGTGACACAAGCTCTTTTTTTTTTTTATTGTGGTGTTTGCAAAAACCAGTGGGGTCCCAGTAACGGAGCTGAAGGACACCTTACGTCCACCTTCCACAGCAGCCCTGCGAGCTTCAGAGAGCCTTCGCCTCCAGTGCTCTGTCTCCTACCTGGCTCTTGTTTAAGGATTTAAAGCTACAGTATTTCCTGCAAATCAAATGCTTTATTCATTTCAGTCCAGAAAACGTTGAGATCCTATATTTTTTTTTATCCTTAATTAATCCAAACCTTTACGTGTCTTAATATAATGAAAGACTAAAAATAACGACCTAAACACTCTCACCCTGCCCCAGGCACTTTTTTTTTAAAATCTTTTTTTTTTTTTTCAAGGGGGTTAATTTTAGACTTGGCATCTTTGCTCCATGAACTTCCCACTTGTGGTTAAAGCTACAAGCCAGGTCCTGCCACCAGCCATATTTACCAGAAACAGCAGCAGAAATTTCCAGCAGAACAGTAAAGGAGCTGCAGTTCCTGTTGTTCTGCCAGTATATTTCATCTAAAAATATTATTCATCTTGCCAACCACTTTAATGCAATTGGGGAATGGCAGAGCTGGGAAGTCAAAAGAAAAGCTCTTTGTTAAAAAATTTCAGCTCAGAAGTCACTCTATTTTCTCCTGTATTGTCTGCTGCTCTTTTTTATTTCTTTCCCTATGTCCTCCTTCGCTGTTTACCCTACCTGCTTCTCAGACTTTTCCCAGTTGTATTAATTATCATTCACTAAAATACTAATCATTTAAGACGCCTGCACTTTACTTTTGAACACAACTTTTTAAAACCCTGCACAAAGAGAGATGATGTGAAAAATTACCCAGCTGAAGGATCAAAATCCTTCCTGATGTAACTACCTGTATTTCCATCATGGGAGTAACCTGGAAATAGTTACAGGGAACATGGCACACAGGCAGGGCTTTGCTGAGCCAACCACAGCCCTCATCTTTGGCTTTCCCTCGTTTCGTTGACTCTGCCGTTTCTTTTCTTTGTAGTTTTCTGTTGCTGAAGCAGAAGCTGGAAGATGATCAGAGAGGAAAGCAGAGACACTGAGGTCAAGAGTCCTTGAAGTCTGTTTGTGACTAATACATTAATGAGCTTATTTGGGGAAAATCCAAAACCAACTCGTTCTGCACCTGAGCATGATCATACTAGAGCGGAGAACTCGCGACATTCAAACCAGCCCATTCCTAGCAGCAGGGAAGGAAGTAAACCCCAACACTTGTAGGGTTTTTTAGATAAATAATAATAAAAAGGAAGTTTGACTTCACTTTGATGACCTGACATCCTTTTATCTATGACAGCAGCAACCCTTTCCGAGAGCTGCTGTACACCAGGCTGGATCCAGCCCACGAGATGACTCAGGCACCGTGTTTGCTGTGACCTTACTGGGAAGGGAAGGGAGGGGAGGGTGGCGGTGAGCTGGGATCAGCGCACCTGCACGGGTGCGGGCTCCCATGCCTCCCTGCAGCCCGCTGCAAGGGGGGGCCTTCGGACGACGGTCACGAGGGTGTTCTTGGCTTTCAGGTTAGCTCACCATGCTCGGTTCATCCTAGGTGAGTGCCTTGGTGAAGCATCGCAGTACTTCAACAGTAGAAGTAAACCTAACGTGCTGCCTTCTATTTGCTCTTTTACATAGATTTGTGAGGATACATGCAAATAGAGAAAAAGCAGAAAAGGCTAGAGTATAAAACAAATTGTGGTTCAAACCAGTCTGAGCCAGGGGAAAGCTTCTATCAAGCCAGTTTTAACCTTGCACACGCTTTCATTTATAATTATTATTTACGACTATTACTACCATTAATTTATTTAGTAAGCTGAGTGTACATGTTATTCTGACAAGAATCAACAAAATAAACAATCTTGTCCCCCTCCAAATCCAATAGTCTGAAAGTGGCAGGATACTAACTAGATCTAGCACAAGCTGATAAAATCATTACAACCTGAACATGGTGTAGTACAGAGGAGACTTTTAGGAAGCTTTCTGGAGGAAGAAACTGAAAGATGCTGACATATATTAATAGCAAAGCTGCTGCAGGCACGTGAGCAGGCTGAAGGTGCAGTCTGGAGTGAGCAGGGGAGACGAGGCAGGGGTGGGCAAGGTTGAGGAGAGGCATCGGGAGGAGAAGAGCTGGTGCCTGCCTTGCTGGTGAGTTGGGGCAATGCCATGCTCAGAGCCAGGTAGGTGGTTTCACTGGCAATCCATTGTGGTGGACCCAGCCCGCTGACAAAGACTGCCGTGCAGGAGAGACATTGCCTCTAAAGAAGGTGCAATTCAGCCTCTCTGGCAGGGAGGAAAGGGGAAAGGACCTAAAAATGAGGAGAAAGAGGAGGGAGTTGGTGATAGGCAATCAACGTCATCATTAAGACTGTGTTGCAAGATGAGCCACTCACTTGCCATCACTGTGGTGGCATATGAGGAGTGCAGCGAGAAGGTTGCTCAGGTCCCTGCTTTGCATTGGCAAGTCAGGTTAAGAGCTGTCCTTGAGACTCTGCAGACAGCACTCACCTCCACCACGCTCTTATTTGCCATGCAATCCAAATTGATTCAGCTACCCTTCTTTCCTCACACTCACACCCCTCCTGCTTGTTGTTTTTGGCAATTCTCAAAGGGTTTTAACCCTCCACTTTGCTTTCAGTCAAGGTCTTTACTATCCTGGCCAACTAGCAGCTATAAACGTACACACTGGGATGATCGTTGCCTCCTTTTATTCTTTTCTGACAGTCTTTTATCCAATGGAGGAACAATATTGGGTCAGATTGTGTGACAGCCAATGGCAAATGAAACAACAAAAAAAAAAATCCCAAGGTAAAAACATCTCTCTACTGTGCTTTGGTCCATTCCTCAGAGCTCGGTAAGCTTGTAAAAACCTGAGTTGTGGTAAAGGAAGTCTTATCTTCAACATACATGACTTGCATCTCCTGAAGTTGTCACTATCTTACTCCATGGGGTCTATCTCTGAGCCTTTTTGTTCTGCAAGAGCAGTGTGAAGCAGGAGAGCTGGAGCTTGCAGCTATTTAAAATTAGGTGAGAAATGTTGAATATGAAGAAAAAATTGTGACTATATCAGTATTACAAATGACGGAGTATTTCTTTTCCAGCTTTTGAAAAGATCCATTTGGATTTGGGAAGAAGAGGAAAGGAGGAGTGTGTGTGTGTGTGTGTGTGTGTGTTTGTGTGTCTGTGTGTGATGGTGTTGGGGTCAGGAGAGCACTGGAGAGAGATGAATTCCCTGACCCTCTTCTGTGGAATCTTAATAACGTGTTAAGTTATTGTGCAGTGGAGGAATGCAATTAGCACAGCGGCCAAATCCTCCTCCAGCAGGTCATTACTGCATTAGTAAATGGAGGCTGTTAAGGCACACAGCATCCCTAAACATACCAGAGGGGCTGCTGGCCCAACAGGACCCAGGATTGATGAGAAAACTCCCACTGCTCTCTCCCCTTCTCCATCCACTTTTCATTATTGCTTTTCTGATCAAGCATGAGACCACATCCTTCCCCATCCTCCCCCGTACCCTGTTCCTGAGACACGCTCCCAGGAGGCCCCTCTGGAAAATCAAATCGCAATCACCAAGAGGTGTCTGTGATATATGCAAAAGCAACCTCCAGCTGTGAAGAGCTCAGCACAGCCTGCAGAAGCTTCCCCAACCAAGTGGAGTAGGCAGAGCTGGGACCAGGAGGTGTGCTCTCTGGGGAGGTGTGGAAGCAGAGCAAAGCTGCTGTGTACAGATTTCAGACAAGGAAAGAGAGAAGCCCACCCCAGCCCTGGATGCTAACCCCCTCATTATTTTGTCCTGCTGCATTATAGGGAAATTCTGTCACATCTTCAGATGCAGGTTACCAGCACTCTGCTTCTAAGGCTCAGTGGAAAGCAAGGAAGAGGTTTCTCCACGAAACTGCTGGACATGAATTAACCCAGTGGCTTCCTAATTCTGACAAAGGTTGGCATGCTTTGTATCGCTCCTGCAGTCTCCTGAATTAGCCTAAGAAGTTCCAGGGAAGCCTGATGAACCCTGCTGACTGTATAACAAACAGCATTTGTTTCCCCATGTTTTAAGTAATTCTGAATATTTTGGAAGTGTTCTGATTAGAATAAATGCAAGTTGGCATCTTTTTCCCATGATAAAATGTAACAGCCTGAGGTAAGGCATAAGGGTAATGAGAGAACCAGTGTCTTGTTCCTGGTAAAGACCTTCAGCATAGCTAGGTCAGGACTTGCTGGCCCCTGGTCACTGATGATGTTTTAAATCCACGCACCATGTTCAGATACTGTGGCCCCTGAAACGTTATACAAAGTGGGCTCTACACATAATGACTGAATCTTTCTCCTCTCCAAAGTGTTGAAGATTAGGGTCATTCCAGCAAGCTTCGGGATGAGATGACATTGGAACCCAGCAAGAGATCTCTTCAAGGAGATGGTGTAGGTAGAAAGTCACTGCTACTATTTCTCTATTTCATTGAGAAGAAAAGAGCTGACTCTAACAGAGATTTGACTCCTTTGTTAAGGTACAAGCCAGTGCAATGCCTTCTCACAAGACAAATTAAAAAACAAGGACAGAACAAAAAAGCAGACCGTCTAGATTATGGCATTCTTAACCCATCTGTCTTCAGACAAACACAGTTATCACTAGTAATCACTGTCCATTGAGACCATTGCACAGCAAATGCTCCACCTTTGTTATTGCCTGTGCCCAGCAAAGGTGGATGTCTGCAGCAGCAAAGTGGTTACGCTCCACACAGTCAAGAACCTGTGAATTAGAGACCATAGTATGTGCTTATAAATAAATAAATAGAACTACAGTTTTAAACATATAAAATAATGATTTTTTTTTGCTTTACTAGAGTACAGTTTCCAGCTTTCCAGCATTAGAGAGCGTGTTTATATTGCTATGCAAATTATTCGTTATAGAGAGTTTACAAATTTTATGTTCATTATTAATAGTGTTATGAGTTTTTCCCCTTCCTGTTTGGTGCTATCTATAGTGCTTGGGTAATACATAATTAATGTTAACTGCTTGTGCTCTGGCCCCTGTGCCAGTTTACATTAGGATATTTTTCCATGTCTTTTGTCTCTGGCCGTTGGAAATTGGTGTTCAATGGGAGCAAAATAGCCAGATTACTTTATGCTGCTCTTTCCAGGCCTTTCATCTGTCTAACTACTATGATGCTGGTGGATTAAATCACTAACTTCTCTCCTTTTGCAGACTTGGCTTCAAAAATGTTTAAACTTTGGCAAGTTTGGTAATTTCCTTGGGCCAGGTCTTGTCTACAATCTGTTCATAATACAGCCAGGATGGGTACAAGTGTGATTCTTCAGTGGTGTTTTTATACCACAACAGTCCTCGGTAAATCATAGAATCATCGAATTGTACAATGGTTTGGGTTGGAAGGGACCTCAAAGATCATCCAGTTCCACCCCCTGCCATGGGCAGGGACACCCCCCACCAGCCCAGCGTGCCCAAAGCCCCATCCAACCAGACCTTGGGCACTGTCAGGGATCGAAGGGCAGCCACAGCTTCTCTGGGCACCCTGTGCCAGGGCCTCAGCACCCTCACAGGGAAGGATTTCTTTCGAATGTCCAATGTAAATATTCCCTTTTTTATTTTAAACCCATTGCCCCTTGTTCTGTCCCTCCCTGCCCTTGAACCAGCCCCTCTCCAGCTTTCCTGAAGTCTCTTTAGGTATTGGTAGGCAAATGCAAGTATACTGTCAGAAACTCCCCCAAAATGCCTTTCCTAATAAAATGTATTTCTTGTGGGAAACTCTCATAAATGAGAGTAGCAAAAGTCACAGTACAAGCTAGGTCTACATGTCTGGACAAACAATTCCCTTTAAGTAGACTTAACCTTCCAGGTCGAGTGGATTATTTTATAATAGCCATCAGTTTAGATTAATTGGCAGTCTCAGTTTAAGCTGCAAGAGCAATAGGGCAGGGATACGTATGTGGTTCTAGTGATAGCCACGGAGGGAATTTTCAGGTGAGGACAGAAGTGCTTTGATCCAGCTGTCTGTATCAGCGAACCTGCTCTCTGCTTGTCAGGCCAAGCTCTACCTCGTTGCACAATGTGGGATTGCAACCTTTATCTGCTGACTGCACCTCCCAGAGATGTAAACACCCAGTGCTCCAGAAAGAGCAAGAAGGTCTGCTGGTTAGTGAAGAAAGTCAGCGCAGATGAAACACGGAGAGGGAAAACCCAGCACCAGCAGCCTGTGAAACGGAGCCTCTCCCATCCCACTCTTAAACCCTGGGAAGCAGCAGGACTCCCCTCTGTGTTGAAGCAAGATGGTCAGAGAAACATTAAATTCTGGAACCAACTTTTCACTGAGACCTTTCCAAGGCAGCAGCTTCTCTCCCCTGTCAAAGCACCAAGGTTACTCACAAAACTTCAGGCTGCTCGTATCTTGATACTTGAAGTGCCATATACTTGCGACAGGCTAATAGACCCAGATGGCATCATCTTCCCTTTGTGTTAAACCAGTTATTAAACAGGAGAAATTCAAGATGGAGCAACTGTGTGGTAATGGGAGATTTGAATACAGCAGCTTCAAATCAGACCCACCTATTGCTTCTTGGTGAGGCATCAAGGTGAAATAACACCCATTTTGGAAACTTAATTTACTGGGGCAAAATTCTATGTGCTCTGTAGCCCTAAGAGAACAGAGGACCAGAGGAGTCCATATCCAGAACATGGCCAGACCCCCTTTCTGCAAACTGAAGGACTCTGGACACTTCTTTATATTGTGGATTCATGAGCAGAGGTGGTCAGAGTAAGGCACTGTGTAAGACGTTCATGTGCAATGAACAATGTTGAATGACATCACGTAGTCTAACATCGTATCTGTAAAATAGGATATTGAGTTTCGTTTGGTTACAACTCAAAGAATTTTAAAAGTTCTAATCCAGTGTCTGTCATTCATTTCAGTAATATGCTTTTGCTTTTGGGCAATGATAGCCAACTGTTGTGCCATTTATCTGCCCCAGCAAGCGTTGCAAACATATTTGCAGCTTCTCTTGCACTAAGAAAATGGGGTTTTGGAGGATCTTGCAACTTTATTCACCTGGAAAACAACAATAAAAGCATGTTTCCCCTCCTCTCAACCCCCAAGCAGAAAAAACAAAATCATTGTGCCATTCAGAGGGGTAAAACCTACTTTTTTTAACAACTGAATGTTGAGAAACCAAATGGATTGGAGGTTAATTTATTTTAGTTTACCAGCTGCCTTTCTTCAAATCTCTGGGCGGACTTTGCAGGTACAAGCTCAGCTCTGGGTGATACAAGAGAGACTCTTTCTCTTTGTTGGTGCCATCCCAGCCTCCTGCTACATGGGAATAAGCAGAGCCCTCACAGTTATCTGTGCCTTCTCTCCTTGTCTCTCTCTCTTACCGTCCATGTCATGTTTGCTCAATTTACTACACAAGTATTTCCACTTCTTACCCCGAAGGGTCAAGTGAGCTCATAAAAAAATCTGTCTGTCTCCATGCATCACCACTAAGAGTGCCCATCAGGCCCAAATCAGCGCCGATTTTCTGTTGCTGAGCGATAGGTGATGGTGTATAAAGGAGACAGGGGTTAATCCACAGGGTTGAGAGAGTATCAGCCGCATGTTTTAACTAGTAAAGGGGAGCACCGACTGCTGGGAAGCCGGTGAGTCAGTGGGCTAATGTCTGTGTTTGTGTACGTAGGTGTGTGTGAGAGAAGAAGAGAGGCATACCCAGCCGTACATGCTGCATTACTCAGGACCAGATTGATCGGGCTGCAAGTGGATGCAGCTCCCACTGGAATCAAGGAAAAATTACTCTGTCCTCCTGGCCACGCGCACTTCTGCCGAGCGCTGCCTTGCCTTGTGCTGAGGATGCTTCTGGGCCTCTGTCAGGACGCATCATGGCAAAGTTTTATGGGCAACAGGATGCTTCTGTTTTTCAAAGGATAATTTTATATATGTAACATTTGATTCTATCCCTTACAGCTGATCTTTGCCTGCTGGCCTCCCTGTGAGAGCTTAAATTCTTCCCCAAACCCCTAAAATCTGGATTGGCAAAACTCCAACTTTCGTTTCATGACTACTTTTGTGTTTGTTTCTTGCCGAAATGAAACTGAGACCTTTTCAACATCTCCCTGAAAGACAGACACATGCTCTGATCAATCTATAACCCAGCAGCCTGAACGCTCCCAGCAGATGCAGAAGTTGCAGGTTTAGGTACCTTTAATTCATTTCTTCTTTTTTCCTCCCATAGTAAAAGTACCCCAGGTGGAGCTTCTGGAAGTATGATTTGGTTTAATGACAGTGGCACACGTGGCATTATCACTCATATCATAGCTTGATGTCATCCAAACTTGTTTCACTTGCTTTTTTGCCCTGTCCATCACGAAGCACAATACTACCCTGAACCAGACTATTAAGGGATTTGCACGCTATCTCACTCATTTTAGGCAAGAATCTGTCTTGTTTGACGCACCCATTGAATTTTTAATCTTGGGGTCAATAGATGAGGCATGGCACAAAGAACAGCTCATGCATACAACTGTAAAAGAAATGTAAATCCGTCATCGAATGTGCTCCTGTGCTCCCCTTCCTTCCTGGCTGTGGTATTCAAACACTTCATAAACGATACTGTGTCCTTCCAGCACACCCCTCAGTCAAGGCAGCTACTGTTCTCATTTTAGAGGTAGGAAATTGGGGAACAGAGATACTACATCATTTCAGGGTCACCCAGGAAGACTTTCTTACAATGATGAACCAAACCTTGGCTTCCTCAGCTCCCACACTATTGTCCTTCCCCTCCGGAAATACAAGTAAATACATGTTTTTAAAAATGAGACGCTGACAAAACACTCAAGAAACTCTTCTCCCATTGTGGATAAGACATTGAACAGACATCACCCTGTCCCATAGACGATGCGAGGAGCCTGAGCGGCGGATAAGGCACAGCCTATCTCTGAGATGGCAATTACCTGGGTGGCACCAGTGGGTGCTGGAAGAGGCTGAGCCCGTGGGTGGGGTGTGGCGTTCCTAGAACGTGCTGGCTGAATCGGGAAAACCAGCCATGCCCTGCGGTGTAGGTGCTTACTGAAGTACTATATTTCAGGGAGGTGTCAGAGACAGACTAGCAGCCTGTTCCTCCCAGAACGTGTCTGGGTCTGTCTCCTCCTGGAAAAGGGATATAAAAGGGCAGGTGCAGTAGGTGGCTGATTTTTAGCAGGCAATATTGTGCAAATCGGACCTTCTGGGGTTAAAAAAGGAAAATTTACTAGAAGCAGAGGGGTTTTTTCCTTGCAAGAGAACCTCCATATTGCAGCTCCCTGAGCCTCAGAATATACCTTGCATTAAACTGCAGATTGGGCTTAATCCTGGCTCTCAGAAATATAATTAATTATACAAAGGAACTTCAGCTTTTCTGTAAAAATGAAAATTTCCACCCATACTGTTGAGTTCCTAATGTCACTTTGGCCTCAAAACTTTGAAAGAAAATAATAAAATATTTCATGTTCTTCTTGGTTTTATTACTGGTAATACATCTCTTGATTTCCCCGATGCTTGACTCATGCTGGTTGAATTTATGGGTTCAACAGTGCTGGGGTCTTTCTGTTTCACAGTGGGGCAGAAAAATTGCTTGTTGGGGCTTGAAAAGCAATTGCATCATCAAGTGTATGAGACTGCCTTTGAGGAGAACTGGGAGGGGGGGTTAAAGAGGAAGAGAGTTTTTCTTCTCTCTGCTTGTTTTGGTTTGTGAGTCTCTCTTATCAACGTGCATCAGACCTGTGTTTATTGAATTTCCACCAGTCGCTGAGATCTATGGCATGATTAACAGGAGATGCATACAGGGAGTGGAGAGGGTGGCTTAGGAGAGGGGAGGTGCTTGGGGCAAGGATGTAATGATTTTCTTGTCCTTTGCATGGAAGGAATGCAGACTTTGAGTGTTTGTACAGCATCTGACACTGTGAAGCCCCAGTGTGGTGAGAGCCTTCTGACTAATATATTCAGAGTGATAAAAGTAGCTGCTATCTGCTAATGAGAGTGGTGGGAATGAAAAATGAATCCTTGGTTTCATCATTTTCCAGGAATGCAGTTCCTTCTGGCTACCCAGAGGTTCATCTACCACCCAGCTGCCATGTGGGCTGCAACTGAGCATGAAGTTAGGAGGGGAGAAACGTGGTTCTTCAACACCTTGGTAATGTAAAAATAGTACATTTGGGCATATGATATAGATGTCTTCAGATATACCAACCTCAGAGTGATACTTTCCAAAAAGAACCCCCAAACCAAAACCAACAACCAATAGGATTTTCTGTAAAAGTAATATAGTGGCAGGAAAATCAGAGGTTTCAACGAGCTGCAGAGACCAACAATAAAATTCAGTCAAGCCTTTGACTAGAGACAGAGTCTTACACCAGAGCTGGGAAAATAGGTCTTCTAATGTTCCGTCATGATAGCAGCCCTTTGGGAGTCTGTTGCTGTGGGTCATCTCTCAGTCCTCTTTTGATTCATTTCTGTGGCAAAACATGGCCTTGAAGTTGCCGAGATTTGAGGCTATAAAATTTAATAGAAAATGATTTTTTATAAGATTTCTCTTTTACAGGAGAGAACAAAGAAGAATCACCGTATAAAAAAGCTATGTTGCCTCTAAAGGTGAGAGGAGAACCGAAACCCTGGCATAAAACAAAAGGATCCACCTTAAAAAAACAAACAAACGAATTAAGAGTTTGAGTGCATCAGCAATCAGCTGATGCCACCCAAGTGTTCAGTGATGTACTTAGGCACCAGCGAAGAATCAGTCATTATGTGTCAGAACATTACGTAATAATTTTAATGTTGTATAAAAATATCTCAGCAGCCTTGTAATGTGCAGGAATTAATTACAACACCCATTTGTGTTTGAAAAACTAGGAGACAGAGCAACTTTCGGGTTTAAACCAAAGGGGAGGAAATCGGAGATATAGTCAATGATCCTGTTATCAAATCATGTGCATATAGGTGTTCTGATTATATTTTCTCATGTAAGCAGCTCCCTCTGATCAAGATCAGGAGGAAGATGCTGGGCCACAAATTTTCTAAGAAAGAAGCCCACAAACCATGGTGTGTTGTCACCAAATTAGAATGGTCTTTGATCCTGGCTCCTTCTTCTCTTTTCTTGGAAATTAACATCTATGAAAATGTGCAGGATGTATTACTTGCTTTGACACCATGATGGAGCAGTGAGATGGTCTGGGCGGTGCTGGATGGAAACAGAAAGATGCACCAATACTTAAAAGGAAGACGATGGAAGCTTTGAAAGAATTGGTGTTTTGTGACAGGAATTACTCAGTAAGCACAGACTTCATTTCCAGGTGCTTTACCAAAATGACGGGAGGTTTCATTTATGTTGTTTAGATATGAAACCTTGCAGTGAAGATACCTATCACTTAAATTTTGACAGAAAAGGCCTTTCTTTCTTCTTTCTTTCTTTTTTTTTTTCTTTTAATTGAAGTCAGCTCATAAATCTGAAAAAGGAAATAAGAAGAAATTAAGTTCAAGCAGAATTTTGTGGACAAGAAAGACTAACCAGTTTGGAAATCCTTGGTGCTTCCTGATTTCTTTTATCTCCTCCGAGTGCTGAAAGATTAGCTTTGTATTTAAATAATTAAAGAGTAACACAAATCCAGAAATCTTGCAATAAGGAGATGCAAAGTCACAGTGTCACAGAACAGCTACTATTTCTTCTATCAAGAGGCTGCCTTGAATTAGAAAGCTGTTGGTAGACACCTTTGTCACTGCCTTTTCACAAATGAACTGTGCCTCACCTCTAGTGTGACACTATTATTTCCCACATATTATTCCACTTTCTCAGCTCAATAAGCCACTACATATCATCATATTTAGTCACTATACAATATTTTTTTTTCTCATGTTAATAGCTAGAAAAGCTAAAACAGAGTTTGAGGCTAACATTTTCCAAAGAGACTTCTCTTTCTGGAAACTTCAGGTTTCTAACTTGAGGGAACCTTGGACTGATTTTCTGAAGACGTGAGCACCTACAGCCCTATGTTGACCACATTTTCCAGTCATGAATTGTCAGATATGTTTTCTCAATTTGAAACGCTCTTGGCCTGATTTTCAGAAACTGCTGAACACCCAAACTCTGGGAAAGTTGGGCTCTGCTAAAGCCTCTGAACTCCTCTCCCCAACAGTTGGTTTTGAAAGTCTTGGCAACGGACCTCAACTCAAGTTATTGAAATCTCCAACAGAAACAGCATGACTTCAGATGTCTGATGAGAGACTGCATTTGTCTGGAGTTCTCATATGAACCATTAGTTTTGCTGTTTGCAATATTTGCATCAGAAATACTTCAATACTATTTTTTTATTTATTTATTAATGAGAGGTAATTTTCCCAGCACAAATCTAACCAATACTTCTCAACTCCTACTACATCTTTGTTTTTCGTGAAATATCTACAAGACCTACAATCAACCAGCTCTACAATTGGCCTTCCTTCTACTCTTTTTGGTATTACACTGGACAATGTGGGCAACATTTTTTGGGATCAGGAACTGTCTCCCAAATATGTCACAGGGAACCTGACAATACTGGAATGGGAAGGTGCAAATAAGATCGTTGTGGTTCGTGTAGAATCGGCACATATGACCACTGTGTTTCCCTCAGGGGAGCTGGGATAGCATATGCTCAGTTACTGCAAAATTAAAATGATTCTTCCTAGAGATATGGAACGTACTTGAGAGAGTGACAGGTCTTTGAGGAGCCTTCTCTTTTTTTTTTCATTTAAATGTGGTTCTTAAAGAAAAAGCAACTGCAAAGACTCAGTTGTGTGACTCTCTAATTAATCTTTCTTATTGGCTCTAGCTCTTCATTTTATGATTTACAGGACAAACAAAAGTTCTGCAAACTCCTCCTCAAAATGTGTTTTGCTTCCTCACAATAAAACTTCAACAACTAGAATAAAGATGTTGATTGAGAGAGTCCCAACCTCTGATAGTTGGATGCCCAAACCTGAAACTTTCTGAGGCCATTGGCACTTGATTTCTCTATAAAAAAATAAATCATAGCATTTCATTCAAGAACACTGAGCTGAAGGACACGTGCTTCTTTTCATAAAGTTTGCAAGCTCTGCATCCTGGAATAAAACACATTTTCTGGGCAGAGCACAATTCTTTCTTTATGGAAAAGGATACTTTAGATTTCTTCCCCCTTCCTCTTCTAGCTCCTCATTTTGGATACGTATACACAGGTATCTGCTTTTACATATTCTTCTAGGTGACCTTTTGGGTTTTGCCTCAATTAAGCGCAACTTCTCAAACTAGAGGAAACCATTACACACTTTCCACTTCGTCTCAGCACCTGCAAAGCCTCTGATATAATCCAGTGTAAGTGGGCCACTGCAGGAGAATTTGGTGTTCAAGGAGAATGTGTTTCCTGTTCACTGAAGAGGTAAAAATGGAATCACCATTCTGACTCATTCAAGTAGCAAACTCCTCTGAAGATCACATGCCTGCCGAGCCAATGTTATTTTTGGCAGCTCTTCATGGAAAGCTATGGGGTTTGTTTTGCCACATCTGTTCTCTCAAGTATATTTTGCTTTAGATGAGCCTGTTCCACCTTGTACATTTTTTTTCTTGGGGGGTGGAGGTGGTATAAGGGAAGGGGGTTGAGTTTGAATACTGCATTGCATTGCAACAGCACACTTTCACAGCAGAAAAATCTTCTTCCCTCTGGGCCTTAAACAGTATTTCCAGCTATTGTGTATACTCCCCGACCCTTACACTGTTTCTAAGAGAAGTGATTTCTTTTGCAGATGTTAAAAAGAATACACGCACAAAAGACTCCGAGAACTTTTATAATAAATAGGGAGATGGAGCATACAGATGTGCCACAAACAAACGGGGCAGAGAAAGAAGAGGATACTTTATATTGTGCAGAATATGTGTAGCTTTGAAAATCTGATAGACAGTGAGGGTGCTGTTTCAAGGAACCAAAGCTTGTACGGCTGAGTTCAGAGGCCAGGCTGCGTTAAGCCAGCCCATTGTGTCACCCAGCAGGAATCAGAGAGACACAGTTTAGTGAAAGCCACAGGCTAATCTTCAGTGTTTCTTTGAAATATGATTTTTGTTTTTTACCAGCAGTTGGTTTTGATTGTGCTGCAGTTGTCATGACTGAAATGGCGCACATCTTTGTTAGTAGAAGGTAACTATGTGGAAGCTGCACGTCAGTGCTTTAGTGATGCATACAAGTGTGCAAGGCAAAGCGTGCAAATCTGTGTCTGAATGCACAGACTTCTAATAATCATGTCCAGATTTCGTTTGATTTGCAAATTGATGCATTCCTCTGGTACATTTTGTATACATTTCCTTTTTTTTCTCCCCTATCAATTTTCTGATTTGTATTAGGGAAGGATAACTCGGGGTTTTTTTTCTCCTTTTCTTTCTTTTCAGAAATACTAACCCTGTACCCCCTTGCTTGATGACTCATTCCCTTCTCCTTCACACAAAACACCCTTTCAACAGTTTAGCAGTGAAAACATTAGGCCTGTCTCTTGGTCACAAGGTTATTGTTTTCATATCTCTTGGAGCAAGACCCTGGGATAGCTCCACTGACAAATTAGCAGTTGCGTTGAATGAACAATTACGTCAAGGCAATATCAATCTGGGGGCCTAGCTAGAGCGGAGAAGGTGCCTGATTTCAGTATAGGAGGAGGTGCTGAGAGGAGAACCTGTGTGATCTCATTAGATAAATGCACAACACATACTGGTGGGTTCTCATTAAATCTTTAACAGCTATGTATGTTTATATCAGCTTTCCTAGAGGAATGCCTGGTACTCAAAGGTAACTGGAGTTTTTCTCACTAGAAATTAGCCTTTCTATATTAAAAAAACAACTGTGAGGTAGGCACTTTTCTCCTCTTTTTGCCTCAGTGTAGACATCTACATAGGAAATGGGTTTACCTCCAAAACAATCTTTTAAATGAATGAATCTGTTATTGCAAGCCTCCTACCACCTCCAGGCTGAGACGCCTCAGGAGCGTTCCCATGAAATTCTCCTATTTTCAGGGTATTTTTGTGAAGCGCTGATGAAACAAGAAGCTTCAGACATTCTAGCAACAACTGCTCCGGAAGAGGAAAGTTAGTACTTGCCTTCAATTTTCACATGCTGGAATCATTCAGGAAAACTGACACCAAAAATATTTTCATATGTACCCTCGCAAACCAAAACTGCTGAGTTTCACACGGCTGCCGTGCTGAAGAGCTCTGCTTCCTGCGTGGGTGTTGTACTTGCTGACTTACACATCAGGGGAAAACTGAGCTCACTTCCAACCAGCGGAACCCCGTCCTGAGTGCAGCCCTCTCTCTTGGAGGCACCTGAGTGAAGCCTCCTGGCCCCGGGGGCGGCGGCAGACACCGTTACACCTACCAAATCTCCAATATCACTGGTCACCTGCCAGCCAGAAGGGACAATTCCTGTTCTTCCAGGTTAGGGCTGCAAACCAAGAAGGGATAGACTCAGAAGAGAGGGGAAAGGGAAAGAAGACAAAGATGTCTACTGTTTGACCAGGAAAATCTTTTAAATCATTGTAAGTCAACACACATTAATGCATTTGCTTTATCCTGACAGGGAATTAGCACAGCTACAGGCGGAGTGGTTACAGGATGCCACATTGATATCCGTCACATAAATCCCTCATATGGAAGTGAAGGGTCTTGTGCAATGGATATGAACCTTTGGGTCACAGACTGGCTTTTCTTGGTTGCTCTCCTAATATCTCCTAAAAGTTGTCCCAAGGATACACAGCTAAGCAAACCCCTAACTGAAGGCTCACAGCAAAATGTACAGACACGCAGAGGCAGCTAGCCAGACAGAGGTGGAAATCTGGGAATCAGACCGTTCTGAGCAATGTGACTAAGATAGTCTTGGTGTAAAGGTACATCCTTAAACTCAATTTTTGGATCAGCAAGACCTGGCTTGCCAGTGGGATGAGTACAGGAAAATGGTTTTTAGTTTGGTTTGGATTTTTCTGTAAAATAAGACTTCACTTTTGTATCACTTGCACTCAGAAAACGATCCCTGCCTCCAACGCTGAGTGTCTGACCCTCTGAGCTCCTCAGCTGCACCCCAGACACCCAGCAACACGCGTTGTCGAGACTTGCATCTACAAGGTTTTTTCAGAGGGTGTCCATATTTTGAGGTACAAACCATGCCCTTTAGAAAGGGGGACAATCCACTGAAAATGCAAACCTCTGCAATGCCGATGAGAGAGGGCAGCATCTATCTAACGCACATGTACTTGATCCCTTTATCATCCATACAACCTGCTATGCCACAGATATGTATGGCCTATAAACAGGAACATGCTAATATCTATTTCAATACTTCGGCGGTCTGGGCTGTTTCAGTTCTACTTCTTTCTTTAACCTCAAAATGAGATTAGAGCCAGACTCATGTCAAGTGTCCCACAGCTAACCTCTAAACTAATTTTTTATTGCCTTGAAGAGAAGGATTGAGAAAAATATTTATAGGCCCTGGAAGAATAGTAAAAGTTTGCAAGCATTTAGGGCTTTTACTCAATAAACCTTTATGTGCCCTTCATGCACCCATACAGCTCTGAGAAAAAGTAAAAAATAAAAAAAAATAATTATAAAAAGCACAGGGAAATCGTGCTCTGACAGTAAGTCGAAAATCTCATAAATTCTGTATAAAACCAATACCCACACGTTGTAGGAACCCACTGGTAGTCAGCCTATTGTACAAGCCCCAAAACAGGGAAAAAATTAAGATGGTTCATGCTTCCCTTCAGTCTTCTCACTTATCCCTCTCCATTTAGGTCAAAATGTCCTCAAAATTTTTTATACTTTTTTTTAATCTGTGCCCAGCTTCTCTGCGATTCTTCTCATTTGTGTCCTTTTGGTGTTTTGTATTAAGTGAAAGCGCATTCCTTGTATCTGCTGTCCCTGAGCGACCATCTCTTCCTCTTCCACCTCCTGAGTATTTGACATCTCACTCTTCCTATCTTCTTTCCTGCACTTCTTCACCTTAGATAATGTTCACTTTTCTCTCTCACAGACTGAGTTTAAAAACCACTTCTTCCAGGGAAACCTCCATGAGCTCATGTGTGTGCTTTCAGTGCTCAATCCTAACCCTCTTTTGAGGTTTGCTGTCCATTGTGGTTGCAAGGACCTTCTCAGCCTTTTGTTGCTGAGCCCATCTGACTTTGCAAATAATTAGCCAGGGTTGGCATGAGTCTTGGTGCAAAGAATGGATAAAAATTTTTCTTTCCCTGCCTCAGTAACCATTGCTTTCCTTCCACTTTTCTGTTTTCAGATTCCTCCATCCTCGTAGCTCACAGGCTTCTTCAGCCCATGGCCCCCCATGAGCTGTGACCTCACGATCAGATCACTGAAGAGAACTGCTCAAATAAATAGCATAGTTTTTAGTAACTGCAACATAGTTTTGTGAAAATCTTTGTATCCTGTCCATTAGACAAGGCATGGATTTCCTATTAAGAATAATGAGTAACACAAGCAAAAAGCTAAAAAAAAATCTCAGATGGAACCCCCCTCCACCACCCCCCCACCACTCCCCCGGTTATTATTGGGATTTTGTTGTAGTTTTGTTTGGAGGTTGAAACAGAACATGGGACAACACTTTGCTGATACTCACAAGAAATACTGTAAAAGTCCAGACCAGTCTGAGCAGGTAAGACAAAGTACAGAGGAAAGGAAAAATCAATGTCTTATCTTGGGAAAATAGAGCTGAGAAGCTGAGAGATGAAACATCTCACAGAGCAGATCTCAAGGCAGAGCCGAGAACTTAACACAGGCTGTTCTTGGTTGATCCTTTTGGTATAATTTATGCAAAATCTAGTACATCAAGTGAATATAAAATATTCAACAGCCTGAGAATCTTCACTCTGTAATGTCAGCTGTGGAAATGTTGACCTGTCAATAAATCGTTTGGACAGGC
This sequence comes from Psophia crepitans, assembly GCA_013399095.1. Classification (NCBI taxonomy): domain Eukaryota; kingdom Metazoa; phylum Chordata; class Aves; order Gruiformes; family Psophiidae; genus Psophia; species Psophia crepitans. Next base: position 154,304 of record VWZZ01007180.1, on the reverse strand, counting down.
TGCTCCAGACCTTGCCCATGTGTTGAAAATATGTTTTCATAATAACTTGCCATTTCTAGCATAGCAACGCTCAGGACAAGCATACTCACGCCGTCTCTTCTCTAAAATTGGTCTAACTCCAGATCCAAGGAGAGCACAATGCACGTTTCAGAGGCCAAGCAGAGCGTATTCAGGAGAGGCTGGGAAGAGCAGCCGTAGGTTCATATCTTGCAGCTCTTCAGTGCACAATGAATTTCTGTAGTTTCACTGGCTGTGGCTTGTCTGATCCAGTTACAGTCTCAAATATGATCTGATTCCTGGGGGGATACTTTTTTTTTTTCCTGGGTAATTCCTCTACTCAGCTTTATACTCTCATTTGTCATTTGCAGCAAATATACTGAATTTCAATTTTTATTTCTTTGCAAAAGTATGTCCAGAAGGCTGCGTTGGCTGACTGTTGCACCAACATGAATCTGGCTGGGGGCTGGGTGAAAATACCATCTCGTCTGGGGTGGGAGCTGCGATCAGGACGTGACACAGGACCCTGCCATGCTGAAGGTCTGTTTGCAACTTGAGATTCATTTCCTGGCCTGGTGGCAGAAGTACATCCATTGCAAGGGAGGTTATATGCAACTTGGTCTGTGCAATCTGTATCCTTCCCCGATGCAGGAAAGGAAGGGGGTTAAAGCAAAACTCAAGAAAGGGCAGAATTGCCATGGAGATTCCTCTCTCTGCTCTGCCACTCTGCACTCTGCCATAAGTGGCTGAGCGAAAAAACCTTGGAAGAGAGCCCTCATTCTTTTAAATTAGTTGTGATGAAAGGGTTATTATAAAGATGAATTAAACTAGAAAAGAATGACTATGACTAGGCCTACTCCAAAAGGAAAGCAGGAGCACGTTTCCAACAGGGAAGACAATGCATCACAGGACCCATCTACCAAGGGATGGGGGAGATTCTTCATTCGTAGCTGTCCTTTACACTGAAAACAAGAAACAAAACAGCGTGTGAGTTTTCAAAAAACACCTCAGCAGTTTAGGCCTTAGAAAAGTATGTTTGAAACCACAAAGCCATGGCTTACCCCAGATGCCTAAACAAAGTGAGGAAATTGCTGGATAATAATACACCGGAGCTCCATGGAGGCAGCGAGCTGTTCCCTCGCAGAAGTCTCACCACAAGCAATAACAAACATGTGGGGGATTGCTCTGAGCCCTGTTTTCAGAGGCATTTGGACACTTGAAGGCACCTTAAACCCACAACTTCCACTACCAGGGAGAAATGTATGGACCTTTGCTAAAGCTCAGGTTTTGCAGCCACAGAGGTTGCCCAGGGAAGCCAAGGTCAGGGTCGACCACTTCAGCAGTATGAGGATTCCCCAGCACACTGTGGAGTCATTTTCCACCCAAGTGACACCAAACAATGAAATGGTAGTGAGGAAAGAAATGCAACAGGAGAGAGAGGGTGAAAGAAGTGAAAAAGAGCGGAAAAGAGCAGCAAGTAAATTGGAAGCAGAAGTACAAACGGAGATGAAGAAATTCAGGGAAAGTTGTGTCTCTCCTGCTTGCTTCTTCCAGACACAGCGAAGTGATGTCTGAAAAGTGATGAATCAGGGACCACAGGCAAGGACAGGAGCAACAAGGCTCAATTGTATGACCTGAGGCACGCATGGGAAAGTAGAGCAGAGAGAGGGAAAGCAGAGAAAACTGTCAGATTTCTGTGGGCATTACCATGCTGTCTGTGCTCTTCATAAAACATTTATTGCGAAGGATGCCTCGCTCCTTTGATTTGGGATTCAGAACCTCGACCAGATTTAGACCAGGCATTTTCTTTCTCTCTTTTTCTTTGTCCTCCATCTAATTTCAATATAAATTAGGAAGAAATGTACTCCCCCAAAACACCCCATATTAGCCTACAGAGAGCAGATAAAAAACTGTATCATGCATACCCAGGTCCCCTAGAATTTGGGTTTCTCCCTGATTTTAACAGCTTAATTTGAACAGCGATTAAAAAATAAATGAACCCTTTGCTCATCACAACAGCATTAACATGTGAGCATGAAGAAGCGCTTATTTGTCTTGGCAAGACCCCGAGCTGGGATAAATGATTCCAGCTGAAGATAGAATTATGTCTCTCGACTCCCAGCTAAATTTGGGGCCAAATATGTACTCCCTTTACTGCAGTAAATGTCACTTTCCTGATCCTAACACATCAGTTCCAGCGTATATTGATGCAATCCACTGCAACAGCAAAATCACTACCGCTGTAATATTGCTCCCATAAAGCGCTGGATAGAGGCCCGATCGACTGCATCGGACAACAATTACCTCAAATCAAATTCCCTCTTTCTGGACAGTGGTGTAAATGGGGAGTATCTTCACCGCAGATCGATGGAGCCACAGCAGAGGCAGTCAGGGAGGAGGGGGAGGATACGCAGAAAGATCGTGCTCATTTCCATTTTTGCCCAGGCAAGCGTGAAACGCTTCTGCTGCTCCCCAAGAACTGCGTTCAAGGAAAAGCATCAACGCATCCAGCAATTATAAGCCTAAAAAGATAATCAGTGGCCAGACGGCCCTAACAGAAGTAGCTGGGGCTCCTATCCTACACACGGTGCGTCTTGCCTGAAGCACAGAGCGTTTGGCCGTGTCCCAGAGGCAGCCAAGTGAAAGGGTCTCACCTGCTACCTGCAATCAATCCTTGCCTACAGTGTCAGGCTGACCTCACCGGGGGTCATTCGGCAAGGCTGAGCCATTGCTCTGTGTTTGTCAGGGGGGATCGGTTCAATGCTTCCTGTAAGGGTCAGTGGCAAAGGCTGGCAGTAATTTTCAGCTAGGTATGTGGAAAGGGGAGGCGCGGAGCCTGAGGCACTACTGGCTTCAATAAATACTTAAGGAATTTAACAACCCAGTGCAGACCCTGTGTCAGTGGATGATGATGATGTGATGGAGCTCACGCTCAGTATTCCAGAGCTCTGCCATTAAACATCTCTGCTGGAGATGCTCTCTCTGCTCTGGGAGCGGCAGGGCAGCCATGCCACACGGGCAGTCTGATACACAAATGGTGTGCCTCAGCTATCGGGTGCCTCCAGACAATCAAGATCAGCACCCGCTAACACCATCAGTGTCCTGGATGTACAATACTAAGCTGACTCATGTCAATGGAAAAAAAGAGGTCAGTGGTAACATTCTGGCCAAAATTGCGCCACATCACAATACAGTCATTACTCATGCAGGGTCACTTCTTAAATATAGCACAATCATGCAATATGCCTAGGCCTACGGGGTAAGTAAGGGCTCCTTTGTATTTTTTTTAAACCCAGGAATTAGGTTTTTTTGGTTTTGTAGCCTTAGAGGGCTAGAGATTCAATGGAGGTTTCCATTTTGCAGAAGGAAGGCACAATAGCTACAGGAAGAAAAGGAGGTTTTCTGGGCATGGAGCCAAACCAAGACACAGGTCATCTGGCTCCTATAATCTTCTGTGCCATAGACTCCCCATCTGCCTTCTGGCAAGTCATTTATTCTACCCTCATCCTTTGTGCTGCAGCTGTAAGTGGGGATAATAACACATCTCTACATCTTAGGGCAAATGTGAGGATAAGCATGATGGTATCAGTGCGACTATTGCATAATGCGTTGGTGGGCTAGAGGGATTAATGTCCCTAAGCACTCCTCGTGAGCCGCACAGCCCTCTGAACAACCGTCTCTCGGGTTATTTGTACCTTGTAAAGACTAAGCTGAAAATTCAGCATTGTCTGTCACAGGTTTTACACATACCAAGACATTCTGCACAGTGATCAGATTGCAGCAAGTTACACTTCTCCACTGAAATTAAGAGATCAGCCCCATGGGAGATGATGGGGTTCAACAAATTTAAATGATGTGTTTTTCAAGTAGACAAGAGGGCTAGGCTGAAGTGAGCAAAGAAACTTTGTGTACCAGAACCTGCTGCTTCTGATGAGGTTTCTACCACCTTAGATCTATCAGCAGAGCTGGTTGTGGGAAGGCATTTGGATGTCTGTCAGTTCAAATGGGTCAAGTTAGCAAAAATCTCTAATCTTGTGTGCATGAACAAGTGCAATTTAGACTGAAATGGGCCTGGGAGTAAAATATGAGCAGGTCAGTGAGCAGACTAGACTTTTCTTGGTGACAACTGCTGGTCTGAGCTGGGATGTTCTAGGAAGAAAGGCAGAAGTTTTCCTAGGAACTTACATCAGTGTTCCCAAGACACATATCTACCCTTAGCCACAGCACCACTTCTGAAGGAGCTTTCTCTCTGCAGGCAAACTGTACCACTCATGAACCCCCCCACTTTGTAAGCCAAAGCAAAAAGGAGGAATAAGGATGTAAGTTGCACATTGGTAGGTCTGCCTTGAAGATGGTATAAGCCAGTGTGACATACAAGCTGACGAGGCCAGAAGCAATGGTAAATTACAAAGAATTTTTGGCTTGTCTATACTAATTTACTAAATGAAGCTAAACCTATTTAAACAAGGCTTAAACCATTTTAAGTGTGTTGAGTTGGCACCAAAGTAACTTGATCCACTTTACATTGATTTAATTACACTACTGCGATTTATAGACCGTGCTGTTGTCTCTCACAGCCTCAGACTTCACCTTTGAATTGGGTTCGTCAGGGAAGAGATCTCCAAAATATTCATTTTTATGGTAAATTTGGAATGCATTTAATTATGGATGCCATGGAAGTGGGCTGCCACCATCCCCCCGGGCATCCCCTACTATGGAGATCAGATCTTTGATGCTACATTGAGAATCTTTTCATTCCCTCTTCCAGAGCTGATAGCATCACCTCAAAAATACCCAATCTGAACCCAAAAGGGAAGAAGAAATGAAATTTGCACATGGCTCAGGAGATTCAATAATTCACGATATTTCATTAGACAACATCTCCATTAGGAGTCTGACATTTATATTCATGGTTGAGCAGAGTGATAACTTATGAGTTATCTCTTCTGTCTTTGTGAGTGAAGATTAATGTCATAAACGCTCAGCAATCATGTATCATATATATATATACACTTACACACACTCAACATGCATTATTTTTATTCTCTGTGATCTTCAGAAGTAAAAGCACTTGAGACAAGTGTTTAGGGGAAAAGCAGTTGTCATCTGAATGTTGTCAGACTGTGCACAAACCAGGGGAAAAACTGTGTCGTCAGTTAAAAAGACTAAACAGTAGGCATATATCAAGCCAGGGATCTGTGGTGAAGCTGTCGTACACTTGCACTATTTAATATACTGTGTATAACTCGAGGCGCTCTGTCCTAACTGCTGAACCTCTTCTTTGTGCAAAAGGAAGAGGAGAAGGAAGATGAGGGAGATGCAATTCACTGCCACCTTCCTGCTCTCAGGAGGTTCTGAGCCCAGTAGCATCCATAGTCCATTCTTGCATAATTTAGAGAAGTTTGACTGAATTTCCAAAAGAAAGTGATTGCAGTGATTACTGCCATGGTTTAATCACTGTGCACTGTGTTTCACCCCCTTACTATCTCCTATGCCAAAAGACTGTGTGGTAAAGAACAGGGACTGCCAGTTTTGTGCCATCTGGGGAATTCCCCACGACAGCTTTCTGGCTGCTTCAGATGAAAGCAGCTGAGCTCACAACAGAGCTTGCACAGTCCGGGACTCATTGCTAGTGAAAATCTATTATGAGCGTTGTGTAAGGAAAGTGCGCAATAAACACAGCTTATCACATGGCTCTCAAATTCATTACTGAGCTCTCACCTACGAGCCTACAGATTTATAGACATCAGGATCTGTGGCCAAAGGTGCTATGTAAGTGCAAATAGTTATGGTTGTTGGAAAGATCCTCTCGGATTATCCCGTCCAGTCACACGCATTCCCGCAAATGCATAAGCAGGTTCAATGATTTGGTACAAAAAAAAATCACTGCCTCATATTGTCTAAGATGACTGATGTCTCTTGAATTATCTTCTTGACTGTGCCTTTCATCTTAATTAAATAGGCTGGCTGGACCATGCCAAGAGATAGCACAGGCCAGATTTTTATTAATCTGGCTAGCAGCATCTATTCCAACACAAGTGGGTCCAGTGCAACCCTATCATACAATCCAAAAGACAGCCTGCTACAGGATCCGACTGTGTATCTACTGATCCAAGTGCTCTGAACCCCCTTTTCATCTGTTCCTTGTCATCCTCACACCCAGCCTGCACAAGGCAGCTAATTTTAGGTAGTTTAGACAGATTTTAATTTCATTTGCTGAACTGCACAGACATTCCTTTGAAGTATTTGAGACGACAAAGACCAGAAAACGTACATAAAAATATTCAGATTAAAAATCTATCCTTGCTCTAATTTGTGTGTTACTTAGGCAAAACAATAGCAAAATCCAGGGCTTATGCCAGTAGCTGAGAAAGAACCAGCGCTCAGATCCAGGCAGTTCATCTGCAGCTAGAAAAAGTCCAACCCCAAAACGGGTTCTGGCTTTGCTTGCCTCAGTGCAGCGCGATGCAGAAAAGCCTCAGCTCTGCCTATGGGAAGCACTATGGCCATTTCGCTGTGGTGTTTTGCCCAAGCTAGTTATTTCCACTGCAGATCACTCATGTTGTCTCCCACGCCCTTAGGGGAGCTCCCATCCCTTGTCCCTGGCAGAGCTGCCCGTGAGGCGTGCTCTGGCACAGCGCTGCTGCAGCAGACTGGCAAATCAGGCCCCTTTTGATGCATCACTTCTCTCTGTGATAGAGATGACTGTATTTTAAAGAGTTTTAAGGCACACAAAATTAAAACATATGCCTACAAGCTGTTATACGACATTCTGCATATTTAATCTATTTTTCTAAGGAACATGCATCTAGTCTGCAACAGCACACAGAAATGCCTCATTTTACCATCCTGCTTTAAAAACAATGCCCTATCACCATTTGTTGTTCTCTCTGGAGAAATTTCTAAGCCCATTTGCCAACATGGACCGGTGTGAGTGGGAGACATCACTGTGCAAATCACTTCTGCAGCAGGGTCCAGAGGCTGTGAACACTTTTTCTGCGTGAAATTAATTGAGCTCTGAGGGTCAGCAGGTTACGAGTAGGCTCATTATGACAAATGATTTCTGTCTGAGTAGGAAGACCTTTGGGGTCAGTTCAGGATTCTGCCTAAATTTTGTAATTACGCCTGCCTCAGGCCTTAAACAAACTAAGTGTCCCTTAACATGTGAAGGGAGGCAGCCTGGAGATTAAGGAACAAGCAGAAACAGCCTGGCTTAGTCTGGCAGGACAGATTTTTAGCTGAATCTTGTAAATAAAACCCCTGACAAGCTCAACAGAGCCAAAGACAGGCTTAGAGCCTGACAGGGAAAGATCTGGAGCCTCGAGGAACTCTTTATCCCCACGACGATTACAAGAAGTCCAGCTGGGAAAAGCTCATCATAATTCCTTTTCTGCCTGCGACGGAGACGCTTTGCTTTGCCAAACCCAAAAAGGATAATATGCTGCAAAATATGCAACTTGATTGTACGTGGAGCTGTATTAGTAACTTGAGGGCTTAGCTTGTGACTCACAGCTCCGGCTGGATGGAGGAATCATGAGCCAGAAAACCAGGCCAGGTTCTAACATCAAATAAAGTGACTTACTTCAGTCTTCGTGTGGTGCTTTTCCTTTGCAGGCAGCACTGGAGGGCTAGAAGTGGGTATGTCCCCTTGCTCTGGTCTCTGCTGGAGAGCCTGACTGCTCAGAGGTGGCAAGGAGAGGAACAGAACTGTCCCTGGGCTGGGACTCACCTTCGCTAACTTCACTGTCTACAGGTTATTTTGAAGTTAGTCAAAATTATTCACCTATGCAAACTCAAAGGAGGAAGGGTGGACACTTCCAAAGCATGATTCATCCTGTCCTGAAACAGATGGGAAGAATCCACTCTGGACAACACTTCTCTAGAGAAAGGCTAGACTTCCTGCAGCTTGGAGAAGGATGTTTAAACGAGGTGAGATGGAGGCACTTGGGCTGGTACACCCAAATCCTGGGAGGACAGAGACCAAGCTGTCTGACCTTAGGCAACACTGGTGGGACTCCTGGGCATGCTCAAGTGCCCCAGCAATATCTCATATGAAAGAGCTGCTTTCCAGTAATTTTACATTACAGTCCTCTTCAAAAGATGTCCATAGGCTATTCCTCGAGCCCTGAAGGGAATGCAAAATGTTTCCTCGTGCTGCTGGCCAGATGGACATGGATGGATGGAGAAATGAGCAATATGAGGAAAAATACTTTTCTGAAAGTCTCCATTAGACTACAATACCTGATGGCTCATGGCGACATGAAATAATCACTCCATTAGTCTAGTTAAATTGTATGCGTATGCACATAACACATATGGCTACATTTTTAAATATCTGTGCAAAGTATTTCATGAAGTGCACAGTAAATAGCTAATCTTGTTTAAAAACATTCACTTTGAAACCATTATTGGCTCTGAAAGCTGAGCTCAATTATTAGGATTTAAATCTGAATTTCTAGGACATTTACCCCTCATAACCTTTCTCCTCACTGTAGATTTAAGTTAGATATTTGTATAATTCAAAGTTGGGATGAAAAATAAATTGACATTCAAGTATTTTCTTCAATATTTGTTTGAAAATCAGGCTAGTCATTTCTCCCAAATCAGTCTCCCTGTTATGGTTTGCAGCATTTCATTCATTAGTCTTGTCATATAGTGCATTTTCTTCTAATCCTGAAAAACCATAGGAGCATAGGATTGCTTGAATCTATTTTAATTATTCATGTAAATTAAAGAGACAGAATAAAAATTACATATTCAGAGAAAATGGTTTGTCTTTCTCCTAACACTCTACTTATAAAGCAGAGTGTTTTTTATTTCATCATTTTTCACTGGTCTTTTATTATGCTTTATTGCACTCTGATCACCATGGACACTTAAAATAATCTACAGACAAACAGATTCATGGTTGTTTTTGAATGTGTCTGTAATTGTGTGTGTGTGTCTGTGTGAAATTTTTTTGCAATGATTGCATGATTACACTCTGATCTGAAATGGCAACACACTATAGGAAGGGCTTTTTAATCACATTTAATGCAATTTTTATAAGCTCAGATAATGTTAATGATAAGATAAAAATGTTAAATGTATTTTTAACAATAAAACTGTGAGTATATTTCACAAAATTTTATTCTTAAAAAGTCTTACATTTGACTTTTATGAAGCCTCTAGGTTTTCTTCTGTTTTGAGATAATTTTGGATACTTCTTATCCAAATAATCAGAATTAATTTTTCAATCTCATTTTTGAAGCTGTCAGATAAAAAGTCAACTCTTGTACACACAGTGAAATGACAAGAGTTAAGTAATACTGGCCAGAGTAACCTAGAGAAATGCTCTGCAAATATGCCTAGGACTTTTTCCTATGAATAAAGATGATCTCAGTTGGTTTTGGGTTTCTCAGAGAATGCAGTTAATAATGTGTGATGATACTATTTATAGTGTCTTCCCTGTGCAGATCCATACAATGATATCCAAAGACGCTGGCATCATCTTTGGTTTGGATTTCAAAAGCAATTCAGAAACTTAGGCTAGGTATGCAAGTCCAAGAGGAGGTGCTCAGGACAGCATTCAGCCTGCTTTCCTCCAAGATAGACAATGAGGAGATGGAAAACATGAGGTACCAGACAGGAGGTGAGCACGTCATCCAGCCCAGCCCAGGGAAGATCCTGCATCTCCTTTTCTGAGCAGAGTCCCCCGTGGTCTTTGGCAATTACCTGTGCCCAGATCTTTTAGAACTGGGCACATGCAATTGCACATTTCATTTGCCCATATAATTACTGTAACTGTGACCACAGTTGTGGTAATCGTACAATCAATTAGACATCCACACTGGAAGATGGCCCTTCCTGTACTGTGCTCCAAACAGCATTTTCAGCTATACCTTGCCGGCTGAGCACTCACAGTAAGGTGTCCTTAGTCAATACAGCGTTGTGCAGTACACACACTGTTTCTCTGGCAGAGAATTAGACTATAGAACCTAATCGGTCATTTCCCTTCAGTCTCCCAAAATAGCATCTTTTGGAGACAGCGATGCAGATAGCGATTGGCAGGTACATCAAGTTTGTGATGGGCCAATACCTGAAGCAAGAAAACAAACAAAAATTACCAATGAAGCTGTTAAGGCAGACAACTCTATTAAGAACCCAAGGGAGAAACTGTTTCCCTGGTTACATATAATGTGCACTACGTACTTTTAGTGTACCCAGCAATGGTAGCAAAAGTCCCCGGAGGATTGTATTGTCCGCTGGCCTGCAGCCAGGTCTGTCACACTGAAAATGCTCTTCTATCCTGAAAAGTGTTTTAGTAAAGAAATAGCATAATTGGTTTTCATGTTTATGGTCTTTTAATGATCCAGTATCAGATGTGTCCATCTTACAAGTGAAAGCAGTGCTGGGGCAGAAGTTTAGGTTTTGGTGTGGTTTCTCTCTGCCCTGATTGCGAATCCTGCAAGCTAGAAATGGCGATGGAAGCATCCAGCAAGGCTCGCTCTTTCATGTGGCATTGCTTTCAGTAAAGGATTTTCTAGGCCAGATCATATCCTCGGGTTAGGTCCCTGCAGTCCCTAATCTTGTTGTTTCTCCTCCAGTTTCCTATTCATCAGAGGGATTTGAAGTCGTCTACATGATGGGAGTTCCTTGCCCAGTGATGATGCTGGAGAGAGGCTGCGTGCCTGCCTTAGCCATGTCCCCTCAACAGGGAAAGCAAGAGATAAAAATAGCAAGTATTCATTTTTAGCCATGAAAATAGAATGGAATAAACTTCTACTGAATTCTATAGGATGATTTAAAAACCTCATATGATAGCACACTTAAATTCTATATATAGGCTATTAGATTAATAATAGCACCCTATTGATCCAGAGATTTCCCCCAACCCAAATTCAATACATAGAAGAGCTCTCACTGACTTCCTCTAGCTTTGGATGATTTCTTTTTTGTCTTAGCTGAGGAGTTTTCCAGAGGGGGCAAAGGAACAGTAGGAAATAATTGTATCTTGAGGGACAGGGAAGTTGAAACCTTGATCTCGTGTGATTTGTTCCAGTGACAGACTGAACAGAGCTGGGCAGAAGTTTGCTTTATTTTTGTCAGTGCTGATTTTTGTTAGAAAATGCTATTGCAATTAAAAAAGGGATTTTTGGAGGCACAGAAAGAATGAAAGTCCACTCAGAAAAACAGGAAAATAATGTGACATTTTTCAGAGCACAATGACTTTTCACGTCATTCAAACCTGTGTTTCAAAATGGACTTTATGTCAAATAGTAAAACAAAGGCCAAAAAAATCTCACCCAAATCAACTCCAATATACCAAACCAGAACATTTAAAATAACCGTAAAGTTTCCTTTGTGAAATGTAATTTTACAAAATTACAGAAGAAATAGCCCAAGTCTTTCAGAAACTGTTGAGGTAAATATGGAAAAATACATTTTTAACATGTTAACCATTGATTGTGTAATTTGCTGTTCATTCCACACATTACTCTGAGATGCATTTTACTAACTTCCAGCATGCCACATGTTTTAAGATACTCTTTGGAGTATGAACCATCGTTTACTGTATTGAAAAGTGAGTTCTTGCCCCATGGTACTGAAAATTACTCTAATGAAAAAAAGTCAAATAATATTGTCAGAAAAGAAGGAAGGAGATCTAGAATGGTAGATGAAAAATAAAAATAAGGCTCTAGAGGAAGATCAACTAAAACCTTAAATCTAGTATAATAAGAACAATAAGCAGTGATGCCAACACTTTCTTGCAACAGTTAAGAGCTTCGCAGGAAGAGTGACAGGAAAAGGAGCAGAGATCTCTGCACGTTGCTGCTCTGTGCAAGGGACAAGGAGCTCCTGGGCAGCGATGGAAATGAAGAAGCTACTGCTGGATCCCCCAGAGAAATGCACAAACGGAAGAAAACTGCCGTCCCAGCACCTAGGTGCCCTCTCCTTAACACCAGTGTCTCCTTTAGCAGTCACCTCTGCCTTTGCCCCACTGACCATTTTTGCTGCATGCAGTGTTTTAAGGAGCCAAACAAAGGAAGAGTGGTTAAAAAAATCTCCTGTATTGGCTTTCAACCACTTGCTATCAGGGAAAAACAAAAGCAGAACTTGATCTTTTGTTGTTGTTTTGGTTTTTTTTTTCCCCTCCTTTTGAAAAAGGGATTCCTCATCTTTACTGCTCCTTTATATTCTAACTGCCCCAGCTGGAAACCTTCTAGGCCTTTATAAAACAGGATTAAAAACACAGTTTTCTGCATTAGCACAGCTCAAAAGGATAACCTCAGCTCTTTTCACTGCCAGCCAGCTTTTTAATCCTGAATCACATGTCACTTCAAATTATGAATATGATTTTCATGTCCCCCTCGGGCCTAAATTTCACCCAAGTAAATCCTCTCATTCAGCAGCCGGAGAAACGTGTCAAAAGCAGTGATCTTCAAGCACCGAGAGTGCTCTGGGAGAGATCAAACTGTCCCAGCCTGAACTCTCCGAGTGCCAGGCATCTTTTTCCCTCCTGCTTATCGTTGTTGACACCCTGCATCCCACCCCCTTCCTTTCCCTCACGGACTGAAAGCCTGGGATGGCAAGAGAGAAAAAAAATAAGTCTTTTCTTAATTCTAAATATTTCTGGGGTTGATCCTTTCTGCACTTGTGGGGGCAGAGGGAGAACAAAGACACACGCATGAGCTGGTTCTGCGTAATGAGAAATTACACCACCTGATAAAGCGCTGCTTTCTTTCATCTCCTACAACAGCTCTCCGCTGATATGATCAGCAGCCAGACAGTGAATGGGCTAAACGGCCCTGACTCCTGTGCCAGCCAGGTCAGGGTGCTGGTGCCACACTCCATTTTAAAAAATGCTGTTCGGGGGGCCTAGGGCTGGGCCTGCACCCGCCACCCCCCTGCGTCTTACCTGGGCTGGGAGGACCCGTAGGGGACAGAGGAGTCCCGGCACAGCTGCCAAAGTACCAAATAAGACAAAGACAAAGCATTTTTACTGTTACTTACTTCATTTATTGAGTTTTAAAATTTCTTTTTAATTGTCCAGTCTTGAAAAGGACCAACAAAACGTGTAGAAGGAGCCTCGCTGCTGAAGGTCAGCACAGCTTTCTGAGAGACGCATGGCGGTCTGCTTCTCCGGGGCTCGGCTCTCTCCTCCTCTCTGCTTGATCTGCTGCCTTTCTGCATGTTCCGCCGTGGAGCGTCTGGTTTCCTCTGCGTCCCGCCGCCGGGCAGCCGTCTGGTCCTCAGAGCAGAGGAGAGGGTGCCCTTCAGGAGGGCAGAGGGTGGGGGACGGGAAGGAAGGGCTCACAGGACCCGCGGTCATCACCACCATAGCTGGTGATGCCGGGGAGATGGTATGTGTGAGCCGGTAGGCCGGACAGGTGCAGAGGGTGCGCCCCCAGCTACCACCGGGGGCGGAGGCAAGGAAGCCAGTAGGGTACTGGCCGGAGGCCCCTCCGACGTCGCGTCGATGGTGGAGCTGAGGGAAGGCCTGGCACGATGTTGTGGTGCCAGGGGAGCTACCATGGAGGTGGATCCACTTCCATCTTCTCCTCGTCTGGAGGTGGATCCACCTCCATCGGCTCCACATCATCAGCTATGGGGGTGGTCACGCAGCTCATGATGCCTCCCCTCCAATGCAGCCTCATCCTCCGCACCTTCTGCAATCGTTTTTCTGGGCACCCACACAGAGGTGGGTGCTCGCTCGCTTTGACGCTCAGCTGCCTCTTTCCTCCACTCATGATGGAGTTCGAAGGCCCGCAAGCTCAACGAATGTGGGACAGCTGCTGGGCAACCAGGGTCCGGAACAGAACGCAACATGAGGTAACTTGTGACATCAGGAGGCCTTTGTAATGCCTCTGCAAGTAGCCATAAATGGCTCTTCTGGCAGTTGGAAGGCCTGTGGCCTTAAAGGTGCTCTATGGGGCAGAACCTTTCCTGGGGACTGCTTCCCTGTGTCCATTCCTAATGGAGGGACATCTCAGGGATCGGATCTGAAATGTGGGCAACGATTTTTCTGAGGAGGGTCAGAATTGATTGGACTCTTACCCACTTATCCCGTTTGGCTCCATTTTAATGGCTCAGGGATTGTTAAAAATCTGCATTAACTGGATGGAGACTTTCCACCAACTTCTGTGGAATTTGGATCAGGCCCAATGTGAATGGGTCCTTACAGAGCCCAAGGAGAAAATGGGGAAAGTCTCACGGGTCTAAAGAAATGAAGATCACTCAGATGCCATCCCCCTGGAATGAGCACATTTTCAGGCAAAGGTAATCTGTTATTTCCACTCCTGAACATTTATTTGGGCCAGGGTGGGAAAATCTGATTTAGCTGCCGAAGTCCCGCTGGGGTGGTAAAAATATAAATACAGTTTCTTCTTCTCCAAAAAGAATGATGTTACTGTTTTTCATGTTTATATATTTGCTCCTTTCCCAAGAGTACTGTGACCATTGCCTTTGCTTACTGCAATGGCAGATGCTGCATCAAACCTTAAAGCAGGTGCCAAGCCTTTGCTCACCTTTTCCTAATGAGAGCTGCAAAGCATACTGATACTGTACTTGTGAGGTCCATCTTCATCATAGCAGGATGACCAGGTGTGTGCAAAGACGGTCCTCACTGAGTCCTTACAAAGCAAGGGACTGAGATGTTTGGGTTTATTTCCAAAAGAGGTCTTGAGTTCGAAAAAATAACTTTGCTGAGGTCTTCTCAGCATCAATCCAGACATCTGAGTTCAGCTTTCTCCTGCAGATAGTAGAGAGACAGTTCTGGTTTGAGGTCACCTCCTTTGAAAATGCATTTCTATGAGTTCTCTAGATTTTGCCAGAAAAGGTGTTTTGGTATGGTTTCGGATTTGAATTTTCTTAGGAGTTCTTCCTCCTCATAGGGGAAGATAGACCCAAGACATCATGGAAGGTAGAGAGCACCCAAAACCACAGTGCACTGCGAGTCCCCACAGCCGCATTGTGTGGCTGCAATGGTATGGCCATTTCCCATTTGAAAACCAGTCAGACTAATGTTCTCCTCCTGCAGAAGGGCAAACACAGATCTGGAAAGAGACTAAGAGGTCATGTTGATCGCTCACTTACCTTCCCACGGTGAAGAAGCCACAGGAGTTATTACAGAAACGTCACCTTTCAAAACATTCCCATAGCCATGAACGTGCTACTGAGCAAATGTATATCCTGGGAAGATTTCTCATTTGCTGCAAGATCAACTCTGATCCAGCCATTGCCTGTTGCTTTTTGAAGTTTCAGCAGCAAAACAGAAACACAGTGGTTTGCCAAGAGAGGTGGGCAGGAAACAGTTTTTCCAGTCCACAAGCAACTCTCAGTTTAAAGTTTTCCCATCCTAATATTGAGTGAAAGGGAGAAATCTGAAACTTAAAGGGATTCAGATTGTATCAAACAAATGGGTTTTCTGAACTTTGTTCTTTAATATTTTCAGTGTATAAATTTGAAATATTTTCTTTTAATTTCAGAATGTTTCCTTTTTATTATGTCACAGTAAATTTGAAAGCAAAAATATTATTATTCTTTAATTCACTTCCTCTCCCAAAGTAAAACATTCAGATCACCACCTCTGATTTCCATCAACTGGCATTTTTCAATTTAAAATAGTTCGCAGAAAATCCCAATTAGTATTCAAGGCTGTCTTAATGACTGCCTTACTTCAGCCTAGAGGTGGCAATAGTTTAGTGACTGCTGAGCTGCATGTACAGAGTTTCTAATCCCTTAAGTAGTGCTTTGAGGCTTCCAGTAGCTAATACATGTCCACCACCATAGCAAGGAATAAAATGAATATTGCTTCCTCTATCCCTTGATGTTTAGTATTACAAAAGCTTGTAGAACTAAAATTCCAGAGTGGTGATTTTTTTTTTCCCCTTTCCATCGTTGGATGATAAATTTGTTTATCTTTGCTCTTGGCACCAAAGTTTGTGAACATTTCTAAAAGAAACAATGAAAACCCACTCATGGTCTGCTAAATCAATACTCCCAGGGTTGCGTTCTCCATTGCCAATGCACCTTGTATAACCATTCACTGCTCTGCCTGAGTGGCGGTTCACATCCATTTTGCACTGATGGAAATGACTAAAGCAGCTGCAGAGCAGTGGAGAATCAAAGCTCTGCCTCCTCCCTGAGATGCCGATCTGAACATCAGCTCTAAGAAATACACAGCTGAGGATGAGCCTTCATCCCAAGCCAGTGATAAGCAGAAAGGATCAAAGTGAACAAGACAAAATGACAGGTGTAGGCTCTCCAAGCAACAGGGATAAGTGACAGTATTTCTGTACAGTTGCTTCCTTAAACACAGAGCACAGAGAGACTGGAGAAGATGTGATTGCAGATGGTATGTGTAAGAGGATGTACACTCAAATTTGACAGTCACTTTATAAACGAAACCCCGGCTGTGTGATCTCCCTTCAGGTCTACTCGCTGCTGTGGAATAGTTTTCTGTGGGTAAAAATACTGAGTTTTCCAAAGCCTGATTTATGACTATTCTCTGCTAAAGTCTTAAAAACACAAAAATTATTACAGCTATTTGTATCTCATCCTGGCATCGTTGTTCTCCATTGCAGTAAGTGAAACTATCTTTTCTTAAAATCCTGGATTGAATCCATATTCTATTTATGATGTTTGAGGACCGCTCTTCTCTATTTTATAGCCTGTTGTTTATGAACTGTGCAGTGGGATAAAAAGCGAACAGTCTGAAAAAGTGCAGAAGCATCATCATCATCCTTCTTCCCCACTCCCAAAAAACCCCAAAACAGTGGCTCCCAAGGGCACCTGCTTTTTAGACTTTTACAGAAAAGCAGAGTGCAAGAGCAAAAAAAATCTAAATCTCTGATGGATGGGTGTTTGGCTTCTCCTCTAGGACAAAAAGCCCCTGGCTCCAAAAGGCCTATGATGGAGATACAAGAGGGTTGAGGATGTCCTCTGTTCTGCCCCTCTGCTTTTACTGCTCTGCATTCATTTATTCACCTTGTAATTTAAGTTCAGGGAGAAGGAATGAGCAGTGCTGTCCTGGGAGTGGGAAGCAGCTCATGAAGAAGTGAAGGAGACAGCATGTATCCAACAGTATTTCCTTATATTTAATTCTAACTTGGTCCTGCCTGTCCCTGTATGAAAATGCTGTGCATCTACTTTACACATGGCTTATACCAGCTTATTTCCATCCTCATCCTAGAGCAGCTCTGATGCTGTGTTTTGTCCTTCACCCAAAAAGTGAGCTCTGGTTTCCAGAGTAGCTGCAAAGTATTTGTCTGAATTGGAAAGGGTGGGTTTCTAGATTTTGAAAAAATTGAGAAACCGGTTTCCAGTTTAGTGTTTGTCAGTGATTCTTTATTCTGTGGACCTCAAAACCTCCCTGAAGACGTGAAGTAAACCCGATAATGGTTTAGGTGGGTCATCCTGGATGCTGGCAGTGCCAGAGGGAAAGTATGTGTCATAAATAGCTGGCAGGCCTGGCAGGCTGTGACAGTCCTCTGGAAGGCACATACAAACCAGCACGATGGGAATGGGTTGTTTTTGGTACATAAGAGTTTTTGGTGCTTGTTCACCTTTCATTCTCTGATGGACTACAGCTAAAGAGTGCAGCATCTGTTGTGCGTTGCCGTTGACAATATTTTATCCTGTGACTCACACAGTGGCACTGGTGCCCACCCCCTCACACATGGTGTGTACCAGAGGTTTCCAGGCCACATCCTCCTCCAAAGAATGAGAGGGAAAAGTGTTAGGTGCACAGAAACCGTTCCTCCTTATGCAGTTTGAGTTTACCAGGAGAGGTGAGCAGAGTCTCTTTGCTGTGGTGCACCACAAGGTGCAGTCACAGCCCGTCCCACCATGCTGACTGCAGCTGTGTCCACCCATGTTTTCCACAGCCATAGGCAACAGGTTGTCAGGAATGCAACCTTCAGTAGAAAGAAAAAGAAAGCATAAAGGGAATTCAATAGCTGGCAGTTTTTTTGACACTAAAATCAATTTATTGGTCAGTAATAACAACTTTCCGGATAGAGAATAGTTCTGACAGAGCTGAGCTGCTCCTCAGCGCTCCCAGTCTGGAAGACACTTTTTACCGTTGTTAAACACCCACCACTGGCCAGGTGCTGCTGAGGAAGGGAGTAGGTGCTGGGGGATTTACATTTAACTCCATACATCTCACCAAGGTGCCTCAGTTTTGAGTGCTGGAGGCTCCTGGCAGAATGGATGGAAGGAGGTTGACTCTCCCTGGGACAATTCAGGGGGCAGATGCTCTGAGTCACACTCATCCCATCATTAGGATCTTGGTTCAGCTGACTCAGTGGCATGGCAGGGATCCTTCCTTGTCTTGGCTTTTAGGGTGCAGTTAAAAAGATTTAAGTATCATTGCATCATTACATGGCCAGAGCACCCTGATAACGTTGTCTAGAGTTTTGTTTCTGACATATAAAAGCTATAGCAGTGGGTGAATTTGTAAATGTTTGGGTTTGGTATCTGGTGTTGAATGCAGAGACTGTGATTTTACAATACATCTAAAAAGACTTTGGTCCCTAATTCCCTTCAAGTGCCATGCAAAGTAGATAGTGTAACTCTCAACGATGTGTTTAAAAACCACACATCAAAAGCTGTTAAATCTATGAGATTACTCCATTTTCTGTGGAAACAGGGTCCTCCAGTGACAGCTTCCCCAGGCCAGCACGCTCCTCCTCCTCACTTTGGGATACCAATCTCAGCAACACTGTCAAAATGCAGATCTCCTAGTAAGCCATTTCTCTGTAAGAGGCCACATCCCAGCTCCCATGCTCAGCCAGGGAAAGATGAACTCCTGCATGCAGGGGAAGTCCCTGCACAGGCATGTTTAGATGTTACCAGCCCTTCTGGAACAGACACAAGAATGAGCAGAGTGATGAGTCTATGACAGCTATTTTGTGATTGTGCGTCACATGTTGTGCTGTTTCTGACTAAGGTAATCATTAACATCAACTTCCACAGCAGGTAGGAAGTCAGGTTTATTCACAATATAATTACACTTCAGAGTAGTACGTAATATCTTATTATTATGAAGATGTATAGATTAATTTCTGCTATACTGAGGTACAGAAATCTCCTATATCTCATCACTGACTTGTGCGACTATGTCCCTGCAGGTGGACAACCACATTAACATGGTTTCTCCCCCAGTCTGGTGAGATCATGAGAATAAGTCTGCACTTGGGCTCTCAAGCCCATCTGGTGTCTTTTGCTGAGACAGAACAACAAAATACTTGTGTTTGGCTATTTCAGAGAAAAAGACCAACAAAAACAGAAAGCAGAGTGGTTTTGTTACATTATTTGTGTAATGGCTTAACACGCAATGTGGCATAAGCAGCAGTATCACGATGTTAGCCTCACATCAAACAGATGGCTAGGGAATTATGATATCTGAAAACCCAGAGCATCTTCCATTTCTAGATGCAAGTTAATAATACAGGTGGTGTTGTATGAAGGGAAGAGACTTTGCTACAGCTTTGGGGCTCAACTAGTCCACAGGGTCCAATTCCCAGTTCGATTGCAGTCCTTTCCTCCCTCTCGCCACACAGACATCTGGTGTTATTAAAAGCTAGTAAAAGAACTGTTTTCAGAGCTAACTCCCCAAAGTTGCGTGTGTAACCATATGTGGTAATATAGCATTACATTAAAAATAAAAAAAGCGCCTGCTTATTGAAGATCGGCAACTTTTTTTTTTTTCAGCATTACTTCTCTGTTCATGTGGTTATTTGTTCTTGTAACTGTCTTCGTCTTTTGAAGCTATTTAATTAGATGCAATGGGTGGCATTATTAAAAGATCTTGACCGCTCTGCTCTTTAGCTGCAACCTTATGCCTGAGTGTGGAAATCATCCCAAATCCACCATCTTTGAAAAAAATATAAAAATTGTTGGCCTCATTCCTGTTGTGTCAAGGTGGACAGTTTCTGCCCCAAAAAGGCCTATAGTCAATTGCTCCTATACAGAAAATGTTTCAGCAGCATATAGCTGGTAAAATTAACTGAACACTTCATAGATTATTGATTTTCCTGGGCCTTGGATGGGAAAGGCTGGAGTAGTGTAAGTTGGAATCAGTTCTCAGCAGCTCTGATTGTGGCAGGACTAAGGACCGTGCTCCTTAATTCTGTGTTCAAATTAAGAAAAAGACAGAAAGGCATGACAGAAACCATGGGTAAAAGGAGAGAGGAAACGGGGCTGACCCAGGAGGCTTTCTGTAACCTTTCTGTGAGGACAGCCCTCTCATGATATTCACTGAGTACTTTATGAAAAATGGCCTTAACACAATATGGATGATCTCAACTAAATATTGAAAGAAAAACTGGGGAAAAACTACTAGAAGAGAACAGATAACACAGCCCTTTGCTACAGCAACAGAACTTCTCTGGAGTCAGTGGATTTGAGTCCTGACTTACCCAAGGCAAACTGAGTCTGGAATTTAGTTTATTCTCCTCAACAGCAATGGCAGTAAAGAAATAATGTCATCTTCATTGACCCTGACCCCAAAAGCATATCAGACTCATCTGTAATGTTCTACACCAGCAATCCAGATGCTAAATCTCTAAGGCATAGGGTGCTGCCCCCCAGGAGTGGCATTTCTAAGCTTTAATGGGCAGTGGAGCAAGGTGTGCCTCCTCCTCTTCCGCTCTGGGCAAACAGGAGAGGTAAGTTCCCTCATGTAGTGTAGAGGGAAAGAGGGGACAAGGGAAAAAAAAAAAAAGAGAAAGAAAGAAGACTTATTTCATTAAGAAGCCTGCTTTGCTGTGGACAGGATGCACACAACAGGAAGGATGTGGACACTGAATAACTCATCTCAGGATTTCTCTGTCATTAAGGAAATGGAGGTATTGAAGCGTCGGTTTCCTTTGCATGCTATTCTAGTGAAAAGCAATTCAGCAATAAGGCAAAATGTTACTACTACGTTGCTGCTGCTAAAGGCAAAAACTTTCCCTCTCTTCCTCTCCCTGCCCTGCACCTGCTCGTCGGGTTTGCAATCCACCAGCACTCAGCAGGAAAATCAATACTTACTTTCTTCATGGTATGCATGCTCCTTCACCACACACATGGAAACACACTGCAGAGCTGCTTGGGCCACAGTTTAATACAACTACTAAACCTGGAAGGGGAGAATAAAGCAACTAACTAACCTTCCCAGCAGTTTCAAGGTTTCTCAGAAATGTGGCTGGAACTGGATTTTGCCACCCGAATACTGAAGGTCCTCAAGCCAAGTTAGTGCCAGGATTACCCTGTCAAAGGAGGGGCTGAGATGGGAACAGGGAGCAATGAAAAGCTGGGTTTGTTGCTCCTGCTGCCCTGGGGAAAACCTGTGATAACAAAGGGGAAAGCAACAAATGTATCACCGCTGGGACCAACCAACCCTGACAAACTATTGCAATTAAACTCCCCAGATTTTCTCTTAACTGAAATGGTGTTCTAAACTTTTAGGTGAGTTTTCATGAGAATGGCTCTCTTGACATCATGAGGATAAACAGCCTTAGTGCCATTTTAAAATAAAAAAAAAAAAGTTATAAAAAATAGATTGCGTTCTTCTGCAGACTGGAATTGCCTGTGTTTATGAGTTTATACAGCTCCTTGCATAGTGCTGTCCCAGACCAAGACTCCTACAAATTATATCAGCCAGGGATATGCAGAAATTTTTGATAGTTGTATTTCATTTTTCATTTGCAAATTATTTTAAAAGGCAGCATGGAGGAGAACACCCACAAGGAAGACAGACTCGCTTGCAGGCAGAATACATGTAGGCTAAAAAATGCTCAACAAATTCTTTAGTGACCTAAGTTTCATTACACATCACCAGGAAAGACCTAACTTTAGGTTTGACCTCCGCAGTGTTGTATAAATAGAGAAGGAAACCTGAGAAGCATTAAGATGTAACCTTCCTCAGGAAAAAAAAAAAGGCAGTCCCTTCATTAATGACTCCCATTATAGCTATTCATTGTATCCTCTTTTCCTTAACAAAGTCTCACATTGTCAACCAGCCCTCTTAAACGTTCATTGTGTGCCCATTATCAAAATATCATTTTCGGCTTCACTGAACACGTGTAGGAAATGTAGTAGTGTAAAAAGGAAGAGGAGGAGGGAATACAGCACAAGAAAAAGAAAGATAATAAGCTTAGACTGTATTTGTGTAATTACCCTCTCCAGAACAATCTTCTGAGAAAAGGATATGTTTAATTTTTGTTATGTCATAAATCTTAAACTCTCAAGTTGTCACAGATTAGGCTAGTAACTAAACAACTGAAAATGGACACTGGAAGATTGCCTTCCCCACCACTTCACTTTTAATAAAGATGGATTTATTATGAATGGAGGGAGACCTCTGTGGTCAATTTGGAATCTGTTTTTAAGGGCTGTCTAATAAATTTTATACATCCAAATGGGAAATTACTAGTGATTTACGCAAAGTAAAAATTGTGCAATTTCAGAAGCATGAAACTAACCTGTTTAGGAAATGTCCAGACCACACACCATTTTTTTCTCTTTCCCATTCATGCTCTTTATCTCTTATAACATCATCTGACCCTTGATTTAAAGTTAATTCTGGTCCTGACTCAGGCTTCATTCAAGACTGTGACAAAACTGCCATTAACTTCAATAGCAGAAGGATCAATCTCTCAGTGCAAGATTAAAACCTTGGACAACAAAATACAGTAATTGTTAAACAGACAAATGACAGAAAAGACTTCTTCTCTGACCACAGCATGCCTCACCATTAACCTCCAAGAAATTTTCTGTTTGGAAGCTACTAATGATACAAATTGATGTAGGGGCCTGCCCAATTTGAACTGTAGAGAAACATCAACAGCTTGCCTAAGGTCCAGCAGCAAGCACTTGTCTGCAGGCAGAAAGGCTCGATCATTAACCCCCAGCTGGATGTTATTCATCTTGCACTACCGTTGTAATCTAGAAGGACCAAATCATGGATTTTATTCAGTAGAAGGCCCTCCAAAGCTCTAGTTGATCAAGCCAAGCAGCCTTCTCCCCAGGGGAGTGAGCTAGGTGGTTACAGCAGTGAACTGGGCCAGCCTGTATTCAAAGTCAAATTTCAAGTTGCATTCTCAAGGAGGTAAATACGTCTATGGCTGTAAGAAGTGTATCTTTCAATTACCTGATTTCAGGAGACAAGCAGCCTTAGAAAGTGCTGAAAAGAGCAAAGTCTGTTATCCACTTGCAATTGACCTGAACTGGAATTGCACTGGATATATTTTAGATCTTTGATATCATGGAGACAGTGTTGGTCACCATCCCCTTCACTGCAACTGTCAGCATATGTATATTCATCATCTTTCTCACCCCTAAGTATGAATATTTGTGTTAGATTAGGTAGCATTTTAAATGTCAACAGGGCATTTTGCATATTGGATTTCCATCCATCCATCCTAAGAGTCCTTTCTTGTTCCATTTTTTTATAAGATATTGAAAACTTGGGACCTTTAGCACAAAATCAATGGAAAATTCACGAAGGGCACTACCTGGGAGACACAGTTTTGCTATTTCCGTCTTGGTCAACTACTGCCTTTGGAGCTTTCAGCTGGGCCAGCAGGCAGATATACTTATTGCATAATTGCAAAGCCATCCCTGGTGGATGGAGCTCTGCCAGCTGGTAGGGATGACACCTGCCAACATGCAGGCAGGAAGGGTACATCCACATTGATAACACGGTGGGGTCTAACAGCTCTGTGACTTTGCTTTTCTTTGTCACTGATGTTCAGACACTTGCAGCTGCTGAACTTACTCAGTCTTTTAAAGGCAGACAATGAGCAGGGTACAGCCTTGAGATGGACAGTCCTTGGGATTGGTTGTACCTTGGAACTGGACCCAAGTGGGATGACATGTAGCTGCATTTCCCTGGGAACAGAGCAAGGCATAGACTGCAGCTCATGGCCTATGCTTTAGTAGCTCTCTCCCCTGCCAGCATTTGACAGCATTTCTGACCACCTCCTTTGGTTTGCTCCTCCTGGCAATGGCAGTGTGGTGGGTCTGAAGTGGGCAACAGGACTGTACCCTACACTTCTGCTTTAACCTGAAGATTCAGCAACAGTTTTTCAGTTGAATCTTTGATACATTCACAAAAACTCTCCCTATATATATCTATATATGGAAATAGATAGATAGATAGATAGATAGATAGATAGATAGATAGATAGATAGATATAGATCTATATTCCCTTCTTCTCTTAAAAAAAAAACCAGAATCAAAGCAGAACGTTTTCTTTGCAATTTGAAGTTATTTTTTAATGAGAATATTTTGGGGAGTGTCTTCCAGTCTTGTTCTGTCTTTTTATTTTCCTGCCAAAAACGCTTGAAACCTGAATGACTTTTTTTTTCCCCATAAATTAAGCTAAAATCTGAAGAGATGGAGTCAAGTCATGAAGTGTCCCTGTCTATGAGTGAGAAGTGATAACTGTCACCTGGGTGCTCTCTCTCAACACAACTAAGGCACTGGCAGATGTCAGTCAGTGCATATGAGAGACCTTCTGGGCACTGGTAGCACAAACCTATTTCTCCATTGTGGTGGCCGCTTTGGTTGCAAAACCTGAGTTAGAGGACACGTACTTTGCTTCCTCACCAGGCTGGCCTTTCTGCGCATCTCTCCTACGGCCTAGTTCAGTGCACGACTGACATACAGTCTGTCTGCTCACACATGGTATGTGTGGCACCTCCTGGGCATGCCAGTTTGATTGTGGTGCTTATTGGTGACCTGCCCTTTCCTTAGCAGAGGGTCCGATGGAAAGGATGGTGGCCAGGAACTGCCTGCTGCTGCCCACGCTCCCTAGAGCTAACAAGTCTCTGAGGAACTGCAGGTGGCACATGACTAAACATGGCTTTGTCCCTTCAGCCAACTCTGCTGGCCAGAAGCCTGCCTGCCCCATCTTGCTCAGGAATGATGTGAGTGGGTGCTGCTGAACAAGCTGTATTCACACTTCACAGCAACCGTCCCACAGCACAGCCGGCCGGTAAAGCTGGGATGCATGAAGGGTGGCTGTGGAAAAAGGCCAGCCTTGCAGGAGAAAAGAGACCTGCCCGACTCCTGAGCTTTCCACTGTGTCTGGCCATGCAGAAGACATGCTTTGCTTGCCTGCTGGTGCCCAGTTTTCCAGTTCACCCTGTTTTCACTGACTCCTGCTGGTCTCTGAACCCTCTTGTGGCTTTACCTCACGCTGAGTCATGGCCTTGCTAACAAAGGCTGGTATGCGAACGAGGCGAGCCGTGATGGGAAGTGCAGCGGATGTACTGGACGCAGCACCACATCTAGCGAAAATCCAGTGGGAATGCCCACTGTGAGGTTTGCATTTTTTTTCTGTGGTGTTTACTTAGTTCACTGCTCTGCTCCTTGGCCTTCCCCTCGTGCCCAGGCTCGGTGTTTGCTGGGGTTTAGTCTGACCGTTGCTGGCTTAGTGGCCTCTTCTCTCTGAAGTGACAGCCAAACTGAGGAATGGTTGTGGTCAGAGAAATGAGTGCACACAAATGACATCGTGCTCTTCAGTAAGTAGAAACTGGATTGTCAATCACCCAAAACAGCTTCTTTATATCATTTTGAATGCAAATCAGTCTTTGAGGAGGCATAAGTTATGACTGATTCACTTTAAGGCCCTGTTATGCTGCTGTCTTATAGCTAAAACCGTATTCCCCCCTTTCAAGCCGTGGTAGCAGTTTAGGTTGTTTCCACCACCATTTGAATTGATTGATGCTACCCCTCCTTTGGGGATTATAGTACTTCATCCTGAACAAAGGCTGATGGAGGCTGAGGGTTAGGTTCCATTTATATGAAAGGTGTGGATAGACCTGCTCTTGCTGATCTCGCTGGAGCAGATGAGGGATGTAGCTGCTCTCAGGGATCCCCCACCACCCATATTCCTCCAAGAAGAGCCAGGAAAGCACAATGTAGGACACTTCTAACCCAACTGAATGACAAGCCAGCCATCTTTACCTAAGAGGAGGACAGCTCTTCACCTCTACCAGCATCTCTGTAAGTCAAATTTATTAAAAATGAAGGTATTCCAGCTCCCCAACCTGTAAACGTAAAGATTATTTAATGAAATAAAACTATGTTCTCCATTCTAGACCTCCTCACATGTAGCAGCTGTCAATGAATTAAAACTCTGAACAGTTAGCTCAGCTTTTCAAGCCTTTGTCTTTAAAAACATATTATAGCCTCATCTGATATAAATCTAGATTATCCCATTGCTTGATTTATCCCATTGTTGATTTATATCAGTGGACCAGACATTATACCAACATCAATAATAATCTGCATCTCTATTGGTGATGATTAAGGGCGGAAAAACAGCTTGGAGGAAGAATGAACATAATACTCAAACTCTGACTAAATACCTGAAAAGTAGGAGCCTGATCAATGCTGTCAGGAGTCTGCTGGAAATAAGCTGTACTTATGATTTGACTTAGTCCAAATGGACAAAAAATTGGTCCACAGCTGTCATTAGTCCTCCACTCTGGTCTTCCACAATTACTGGCTCAGATAAACTGGGTGCAGTTTTATAGCCAGGAACATCTATGGTGGTAAAGCTAGGTGATGAGGAGACCAAAGTGAACCCTTAACCAGGCCACATACTGTTTTGGCATTGCTCAATTTGCACGTCAGGACTTTAATGTGGTGTTCAGATTTTTTAATATATTTTTTTTTAGAGACTTGGTTGCTGGTGACTCCCAAATTGGTGCTAAAAAGCATTTTTTCCAGAACTCAGTTCCCATTATCCTGAGTTCTTCCGAAAAATCCATCTATGGCACTTCTCAAAGCTGCTGCCAGAGAGCTCAGCCGCTCCCAAAACCAAGCCAAAATAACAAGGAATGCAGCATGTGTTTTCTTAAGAGCCAGGTAAAGTTTGTCTATGAGAGAGGCAATCCAGGAACAAGCCCAGAGAGCCTCCACACTCAGAGGCTTATTTTGTTTTTGCTTTACAATTTCACAGCTTTAAGTCCTTTCAGGTTCTCCCATTCCTGCTTTAAAAGGCTGAAATTCTCTGTAGTGCAGCCACAAATATCACAGCCTTCTTGTCAACGTCCAAGCAGCTCAGAGCTGCAATTTATTTAAAGCTAGCCTGAAGTGAACCAGTTAGTAAGAGCTGGTTTCCTATCACACCTCATTCCACCTTCTGCCTTTGAAACCCACTTAACACAGCCCTACTATTCCTCTGGGACTTCAGGGGATTAAGGCAGGCCCCTTGACAATGCACCGACTGTTCTAGTGCGGTTGCCTTTTCTGTTTATCAACTAGAATGAGAGAAAGCGGACCACAAATAAAAGACAAAGAAGGAAAGAGAGAGGGGAGAAAGACTGAGAGATGAAAGGTGGCGGTGAGTGGGGTGGGAGAGGAAAGCAAGACTTTTAATGCAACAACAAAATCCTGATTTTCAGGGGTTTTGTTAATATTAGTAAGCTTCCAGTACAAGCATTTGTACACTTAATAATGTAGCTGAGGAATAATTTCCCTAAGGTCCCTCAGATAAGTTGCATTTGTTCCACTAAATCTGCTTTCTAGGGAGACCCAGGCATCAAAGCCCGATGGGGCATTCAGTTGCCTGTGTCTGAGGAGCCCAAAGGATTGTAACTCTTATTTAGAGCAGTTGATAACAGTATTTGATCTTTACTTCTTTACTTTACTAAAATCCTCTTGCTGCTGGCATCGTGCCTAAGGCATTGTCTACCTGCAAAATCTGCAGCATTATCTTACTGATAGCAAAGCTTGGATAACCCTGTGAAGAGTTACAATAACGCAGGATCAATGGGATCTACCTGAACTTGTTATTATACTGTGATCTTGGGAAGGCTTGCTGCTGGATGTTGAACATCAGCTACTTATCGCTGCTGTACCCTGCAGGGAAGATAAATGCTGTGATAACCACAGTATGGAACAGAGAGAAAAATGCTATGTGCTTTCGTGAAGAAGGTACAGAAGAGGATACTCTGGGAAGAGACATGTAGAACACACAGGTTAATGAGAATCCCAGCAGCAGTGTTGAAAAACCCAAGGCGGCAGTAAAATATGCAAAAGCAATGGATGGTGGGACCCCATAACACCAGGCTCGAGAATTAGGAACCTCCCTCTATCCTTCAAGCTACCAACATCTGGAATACACATGAACCAAGCAGGCAAAGGAGGTCTAATAAAAGCTCTTTGAGGCAGCTCAAAAGTTTAGGGAGCCCATGTGGCTTTTCTGTGGAAAAATGCTGTAGATGATTAGATATCTGCCACCGCAGCCCATAAACCTTCTCCCTCTCTTGTTCTCCTATGCAGTACACATTTAGACTAGTCTCTACAGGACTTTCATGCCTTCATCACTCTTCAGACATATACAGACAGAGGGAGAAAAATAAAAGAACCCAATAGCGAGCTATCCGTCAGCCCCCCAGGACAAGTCAGATTCCAGCCTGTGGTGTGTACCGAGCAGCGGATGAGACAGCATCAGGGGCAGGTAGCACAGTGCATAATTAGCCGCCTTCAGAGTTCTTTGCATCATGATAGGGCCATCTGGTCCTGGGGCGAGTACAACTCTTGATTGCTATAGCTGCTAATCACCAGTACAATCCAGAAAAGGGGTCACACTTCTCCAGTGGATAGGACCTACTACCTTCTGCTTCTGTAGCTGACTCCCATCAGTCTGTATTTCCTTTCACAGCAGCAGTAACTTCTGCTCTCCATTGCTACACGCCTGTTCTGAGCTTCAGCAGCGGCTATCTGACACAACTCCTGTCAGGGGAATAAAGAGCTGAGGCACCAGCTCAGAGTAACATCCTGTGCAGTCAGCAGGTGCTACAAAAGCACTGTGATTTTGAATGTTTTCGGATGTTTCCATTAATTGTTTTGCTTTGCCCCAGTTGTGGGAAACTCCGTGATCAGTTTTTTCTCCCTGGTTAATGTCTAGTGGGAAAATTAATTTCCTGCTGAGCAGTCCCTCTGCCCCACAAAAGACAGCAAAACCTCCGCCACCATGTTCCCCTTGGGGGTAGGGGTAGGAGGGGGTCTTTGCGTGTCGTAGGCATTGAAAACCACAGCCCACAAAGTAACCTCATCAGGTGGGAGTGGGTGGGTAGGTTTATACTGGGACTTGTTTCCTCTTTTAGTTTTACTGGTTTCCTTCAGCAATCATTAGGGCTTAACTAAGCTTTTCTGGCTTCCCCTTGTGCTTATGAAGTTCTTTTGTTCCCACAGTGGAAGCAGAGCTGTAAGGATCTCAAGCTTTCAGATCAAATAATTTTATATCCCTGAAATTCTTGGTCTGGGCTTAAAGTTCAACTCAGTGCTGGCCATTTGCTCCACACAATTAGGGGAAAAGGAGAGAGTGCAAAGCTGATATCTTCTGATCTTGAAATATCTTTATATTGGCTGATTCTTTTGCTTCAGATCAAAATAGACTCACAGTATTACAGTGTCAGCACTTAATTGTCACACGTCCCACACTGGCCCAGAGGGAGAGCACAAGCCAGCACCTGTTATGAAGACATCGAGCAATGGAGAAGCCCAAAGACAGTCTAGGGGATTTAGGGTGATAGCTTTTAGGCAAAGGACTATCCTGCACCAGGAAAAAAACCTAGAAAATCTCCCCAGATGCAGAGTCCTGACTGCAGAGGCATAAAGCAATGTCTGATTTGCTGGCCAGCGATCTGCAACACTGTGCTGCCATCACCAACTCTGTGACTACCCATTAGGTACAACAGTTTTCCTCTCAAGCCCCACAGTCACCACAGACAGCCCCAGATGAGATCATCTCACCACTGCCTGGAGCACCACTTCACTGGCTACTATAGAAAAGTCACTCTTGCTGCAAATCCAGCTCATTTTTCTTCTAAATTAGGCTGAACATAACTTACGTTGCTCCCTGCAGTGAGGAGAGCACTGACAGTGACAGCTTCTGATGCTATGCAATGTTCAAGGCTTCCGGAGTTGCTACCAACCATCAGCATCAGGCACGAATAATCCTGCCCTAAGCTCTGCCAGGGCATAGCAAGCCTTTCCTGAGTGCGTGCAAGCAGCACAGATATCTGGCATCAAAATCTGCTTCAATGAATGCATTTAAAAGATGAACTGCGTTCAACTGGATCTCAGTTCGTCCTCCCAGACGAGGATTTTAAAGAAAGGCCTTGAGTGGCTGTGAAAGATGTAATACTGGGGTATGAAAGGGTTATTATCTGCCAACAAATCAGCTGGATTTGGAGGACCCTGATGCAAACAGAGAGTTAGGCCAGGGATCCCAGTTTGCTCCACACTTCAGCAACTGTAAACACTTCAGCTCCTCCCAGCTCACACATTTTGGCCTTTCTGTCAAACCAAGCATGGGGACAGCCATGGGGACAACTGCTTCCAGAAGGAAGGGATCTCTTTCCTCCCATCCCACTCTAATTTCTGGGATTGTCAAATATTTGCTGCACCATGGGCTTCCCCTGTGACAGTGGTTAAGTTGTAGGACCACTGTGGCTCCATTTCTCCCTCGAGAAAGGATGCAGCAGTTCTTCCTCTCTTCCACAGTCTGGGGACTTGAGCCCAGGGGACCTTGTTACTCCTCACAGTCTCCCCAGTGCTGCAATGAAGAGATGAGCCGTCTAAACAAGGGATCCCCCAGCACCAAATCCTCGAGGGGTGTCAGTCCTGCCAAGACCGTATGCACCCTGAGGCAGGGTGCAGGGCGACTGTCCTGCCTCCGCGTTGTCACTTCTGTGCCACAGCCACCACTGCCAACATCTGGCAAAAATGTCTGGGAGCTCTGGTATCAGTTTCTGATCCCAAACACAGATACAAACCCCCAACAAATTTTAGGAGTGCTGAGCTCCAATTCTAAAGTGCTTGGCACAGAGCAATTTGGGGCACAGTTATACAAATGGCTTCCAGGGCCCGTTATCAACGAAGACAAGCTCATTTCTAACTCGGAATAAGCAGGCACCCAGCTGAAAGCTTGAAAGTATTTTAAGCATTCCTGCTTTCCTAAAAACAAATCCAGAAGTAGTTACTGTGGCTCCACTGACACACAGTGACTTGCTAAATCACATTAACTCAGTTTTAACTGCGAGGCCATACTCTTCTGTGTCTGGCAGCCCACACAGGATTCACATTCCTTGATCGTGTAGTGCTTTGGAAATACATACTGCTGTCCCGCAATATTTCCTCAGGGCCACCTTGAACAGGCCTTGGCAGAGTCAAGGAGCACGTGCGATGGAAAGTTCATTTTCACCTGCTTCATCTTAGCAGGTGGCATCTCTTTGTGGAAGAAAAAATGCAGAGCGGGGATAAAATCTTCAGCAAAACTGACTAAGTACATTCATAAAATTGCTGGAGAAGTGGCTATTATAGATATGAGTAAATCCTTGGGAGATTTTGCTGAAAAAAATGCTTACTTTTCCCCCCCACTATCAGAGTGTTCATATAAACCTTACAGGCAATAGAGGAAAAGGATACAGTGTCTATAACCAGTTCAGGCTGTTTCTCCCTCTGGGAGATTTCAAGTGATTTGATTCAGCTTTCTAACATTGTTCAAGGTAGACTTCATCTCCCCTAGCACTCATCAAAGCTGCTAATAGGTACTTCAGAACTCATAAAGAGATGACCAAATCTTGGGCATTGGGGACTCTGCCTCATTTATCTTCCACAGGCAGAATCAGATCTGATTTTTTACACTGCCTGCTCAGATGCTAATGCCGTGCGTGGTCTCTGGCTCTTCATGGCAGTTTCCTTTACAATAACAGTCTCCCGTGAAAGCACGAGGAAGGCAACACAGACTTCATATGGCTTCTACGTTTAACTACACACAGATGGAGAAATGAGGAGGGAAAAGAAGAAAAAGAAGAAAAGTTTTACTCAGCAGTTGGTTACTAGGAGTGGGAATGAGGAGATGTATTTGAATTTATACCAAAACCAACACAAACTTGTTTCACACGAAACCTCCTAATTTGTATAAATAGATATAGAGAAGCTGTGAAGCCCAAATTCCACATACCCTGTGAAGATTTGGTGAGGTCTCAGGTTCTTAGTTAACATGGAACAGGTGGATGCATCCCATTTTCAATAAAATCAGAGTACTTATTTGTGAGAAGATCCCATCAATTGCAGTGAACCTTTCCTCATTTTACAATGAGAATCTAATTATTATGCTGCTCCTCATGTAATACAACAATTAGATTCAGGTCCAGATATACAAGAGAAGTTGTGCTAGTGGAGTGACATTTATGGGGTACTTGAAATATCTGCACATATTAAGGACAATTTCATGGCTAAATAGCGAGAAGTGACACTTAGCAGTCCTTTTTGTCAAAATGACTGTTTTGATACAAAAATGCTTCCCATTGAAGACAAAGGTGTGTATACCTGCTCTGCAGGGATTATGTTTAGGACTGGTTTATTTGGGAGGGGAGTTAAGCTCAGTTTCCCTTGATGTGCAGGACCTTTCAAACTGCTGTTACTGCTGACTGTACTGTAACAGGGAGTTGACTGCAGTTCTAAAAAAATAACCATAGATAATAACTAACACCCCACACACCTTTTAGACTGTAGTCTAAAAAAGTAATCTCTACATGTTGTCTATTTATATGGTGAATAACCTCAGCTCTTTTCAACATGACACTCCAAACTGCAGCCATTCAGTTGTACCTATGAGACGCTAATTGTAAGAGTTGTGATACAGGTTGATTTGCTGGATGCCGGATGAGTAGGTGTAGGGATCCCCTGCTCCCCAAGGCCGTGCACTCAGTCCAGTCTGGAACGATGGGTAACCTGGGAGTAAGAATACAAGGCTCAGTCTAGCAGCTTCCCTGATGTCATTATCATAACCACTGGCAGCACTGTTTTCTTCTTCTGTTAAAGAGCCTTGGGAATCAGATCATGTCCTGCATGGTGCTATGGGGTAGAGAGGAGAAGGGGTACTTTAGCTATTCTTAGAAAGCCTAAGGAGCATTTAACTACATCAAACCCCATAAACAGAAAAGCCTCTCTACTGTCTCCTCACATTAGAAGTCTAAAAATCAGTCACCAAACCTGCTTCTTCATCAAAAGAGAAAGACAACCCCCTTTGGAGGACAGGTCACCTTAAGCTCAGTGCCTGTGATGATGGCGGGTCATTCTCTGGGGATGCATGTTTCCGTCCCCTGACACCAGGCACAGCCCAGCCTGTGGGCACTAGCACATACAACTCACACTATCTGAGATGGATTCCACCCACCCTGTCAGGTCTTCAGTTCATTGTTTTTATTATGACTTGAATTGACATATTTCATTACATACGATCACCCTCTGCCCCATCGTACATTCATCACGTGTCAGTTCTGCTTTTCCAATCTGCTGTTTGATTAGCCTTTGTTAACAGAAATACCCGAATGATACACATGTAGCTATGTACCTTTTGCTCGTATATTGGAGGACACCATTGCAAAGAGACTGCCGGTGCTTTTTCCCAGATAAAAATAGTCAGAGCCATAGCAAGGCCCAAGGACATCAGAAAACCCAGCTCTGTTCCCAGCTCTGCTCCTGACCTGCGGCGGGGACACGGCTGAGCATCTTCTCGCTCACCCTGGGTGCCTGAAAATTCTCCCCACTCTTTTCCTCTGGAGTTCAGCAGCTCATCAGCCGTCACCTCACTCTGTGTGTTTGTGCCTATTATAGGGACTGTCATTTTGGTAGAGGCCTTTAGGGGAAAAGAATCACTCTGAAGTTCCCGTTGGTGACAAAAGTAATGGTATAAGGGAGCAGTTGGCTGGAGGAATGACAAAATTAGAGAATTATTATGCTGTATCCCCTAGTATTGGGAAAGATTATTGATGCCACACAGGCTTTTGCAATGGCAAGCTAAGGAAGGGCAGTCAGCAGAATCCATTTACAAAGAGTAGGTCATCCTCAGCAAATATGATTAACTCCTTGGAGCAGAGGTGACGATGAGAGCTGACAGGGCTGAAGCAGCAGACATAATTGACTTGGACTTCCACAAGGCTTTTTTTTTTTGCTCCTCACCCCCACCCCCCATACAATACTGCATAAAAGACTTAGGGTTAATAAGTCTGGCATTGATAGTGAAATTCTCAATTGGCTACAAAAAAAGAATGGCTCGGTAACTGAGGTTAGACAAGTTGGAAAGTGGTGATAAATGGATACAGATGGGGTAACGGTAAGAGGTGAGAAGTGGAGTACCACAGGGAGCAGAGGTGGGGGCTTGTTCACGCATCAGTGACCCACCAGAGAGGGGGATGGGAAGTGAAGTGTGCACGTCGTCAGAGGACACAAAACTGTAAGAGAAGAAGAGGGAGACCATGTGTGTGGGGACAGCGTTAAAGATAAGCAGGTTAACGGACACTCATCCCTGCACAATGGAAATCATAGAAAATGCAAGAATAGCTCAAAATGTACAAAGGTAGAGAAAGGACAGGCGGGGTTGTTTCTTTTCTGTAAAATAGTGATTAAGAATAGGACTGTCCTGATAAAACCACAACAGGATGTTGAGATGATAGCAGAAATACCCCCATGGGTAGAGAGGGGAACAGGTTTCTGGGGGCAGGATGAAACTGGTTGTGAGTGTTATACAGTGTGTAGGCTTTCAGCTCTTCTGGACACTAACACTGCAATCTATTAGTGGAAAACCCAATTTCTTTCAAATTTTCTCTCTTGTTCTATGAACAATTTGTCCATTAATGGATTGACATTTTAAGCTGCCTACCTATTACGTAGTCCTCACCAGTTCAGAAGCTGAGAACCTCAAAGTTTTAAATTATTTTAGCCTTGTATTCATTCCTTTTGCATTAAGGAGGTATTATCTCCATTTTACAAAGATCAAAAAGCATAAAGATATTAAATCTAGTTATCAGCTGTCATAATTCTATCACAAATCCTGCAATACTTTGAGATTTTCTTTTCTATTTCTGATGATCAAGGAAGTTTCATGATAATCAAATATTTTTATTTTAGTCCATATGTAAGCTTCACAGTCCAGACCTTTGAAGGACCTTTCAAAACAGCCAGGTGAACATAGCTAGCGTATGGTCTTTGCAATACTTTGTTTTACTGTGCAAACAAAAGGTTGCTTACACGAATGTTTGCAGAAAGCAAGTATCACTGAAGCAAACACGTGGCCTCTCTTAGATAAATGCTTTTTGCAATATTTGCCCAGCTGTAGTGATTTTTCAAGTAGCAGTTGGAAAACTGACCTCTGATTTGACCTTAAGAGACAAGTTCTCAAGCCACAGGCTGCAGCAAACTGCTTCTCAGCAGATTAAGATGATCTGACGCACGTTGAAGTTACAGATTTTGTAGTAAAGAGACTCACCCCTGTGTACTGAGACAAGAGCTAAACCTGAGATCTCTAAAAATGCAAACATTTAATCCTATATTCAGTCAAGAGCAAAACTCTCATTAACTCAACAACGGCAAAAGTTAAACGTACTTGGCCATTGCCAAAGTGAATTGCTGAGTTATTCGCGCTGGTGGAGGAAATTTTTCAAAGCACCAAGATCTACCCTGCTTCTCTCACCCACCCTACCAGTGGTAGAACTCCAACCGCCTCCAGCAGAGGAGAAGTGTTCTGGAGTTGAACACTTCTTGAATTCCACATAAACACAACATGCAAATAACTGTAGATGTGACGTACAAGTTCCCTATCCAAAGATCTAACTGAAGATAACTGAACCTAACCTTCAGTCTAGCTGAAGATAAAACCAACAAATGAAGTATAGGGCCACAAAGTTGATCCAAGGGCTGGAGCCCCTCTGCTACGAGGACAGGCTGAGGAGCTGGGGTTGTTCTGCCTGGAGAAGAGAAGGCTTCAGGTAGTCTTAATCACGGCCTTCCAGTCCCTAAAGGGTACCTACAGGAAAGCTGGAGGGGGGCTGTTGTTATCAGGGAGTGTAGTGACAGGACAAGGCGTAATGGGTTTATATAAAAGAGGGGACATGTAGATTGGACATTAGGAAGAAATTCTTAACTGTGAGGGTGCTGAGGCCCTGGCACAGGGTGCCCAGGGAAGCTGTGGCTGCCTCTGGACCCCTGGCAGTGTCCAAGGCCAGGTTGGATGGGGCTTTGGGCACCCTGGGCTGGTGGGGGGTGTCCCTGCCCATGGCAGGGGGGGTAGAACTAGATGGGCTTTGAGGGCCCTTCCAACCCAAACCATTCTATGATTCTATGATTCTATTGCTCTTATTAAAGTGAAAAGCAGAATAAATTGAGAGTAACAATAGTAAGGACCAGATTAGCATGCACACAGCTATGACCACATTTTACTGGTGCACACCTCTTCCTAACTGTAAATAACTAACAGTATTAAAAATATACATCTCTAAACAAACACTACTTAAAATAGTCAAAATCCTCAGGTTCAGCAAAGCACTTGAAACTCATATTGAACATTTAGCACACCACACTGATGGGACACAAGCACTTGCTCTGGCAATTTGCTCAACTGGGGTCACAGTGCCAAGACGTGATGCTCCGTGCCACTCCTTGCTTGGAGTTATGGTGAGGTTGGGTGGGTGAAAGAAATAACCATACTGCCTTCCTCAGTCTTGTTTTCCCTAAAAGCAGAAGCCATTTCACCTCTGTCATGTCTAACCCATAGTTGCCCTGTGTCTGTTTTGGAGTTGTGCATGTAAGTTCTCTCTTCTGCTCTTTTCACAGCAGTCTCCTTCTGCTTGTGATCATTATTTAAGGAGAAAGGAAGAGGATTTTTTCATCTTTAGCTGTACATTTGGAGATGGAAAATATTTCTTCCTTTTCTTTCTTTTTTTTTCTTTCTTTTTTTTTTAAATGCTTCCCACACTAAAGCCCCCCCATAACTTTCAGTTTATGGACATACAGAAAGCACAATTTTCTTTGTGTACCTTGACACATCCCAGCAGCAGCATAGCACTTGATTATTTGATGAGACAGTGTTGTGGATCACGTGCACAATGGCCCCCGAGAAAATTACACCCTCCCAGGCTTCACCGAGAATCTCTTTGATGACAGAAGGGTTATTATTATGAGTATTATACAGACACTCAGGTCAAGCTGTTACTAATTTCAGGAGGTTTTCCTTTACTGTTTCTTGACTGTTTGGGCAGTACGTAAGCAAAGGTAACTTGCAGTCCAAGGAGCAAAGACTAGATTTAGCAAATTGTTAAAAACATTTGCTTAACTCTAAACATAAGAAACAACCGTTGAATTGATGGGAGCACTCATGTACTGCACACTGAGTATGTGCTTTTTCAGTTTTAATAACTGCACTTAATGAGCTTCTAAATACAGATAGAGAGATATATTTGTAAGTCTACTAAAATCATACTCTTCCTCCCCCTGTGTCAGAGCAGTAGCCTTCATTAACTCAGGATTCTGCAGCCTGGTTAACTGGGGCAGGACTTGCAGTAACTAGTATAGCAGGTTGAATTATTCATTACAAACTTTTTCTTATGGAGAAATGTATCTTTTTTTCATACTCACAGATTTTACATGAACATACCATGATTTTTTAATTATTTTTTAATTTTTTAAAATGATTTCTCCTTTCTTGAGTATTTCTCCAGTAAGGAAATGGTGTACACAAATTATGCACAGTTGGTTGTGACACGATCACAGCAGGACTCTGCTCAAGAGCTCTCCACTGAACCGTGTGATTGGTCACTAAAGTTATATGCTTTCTCTATTTATTAGACTGGATGAACAAAACATGAAACAAAGACTATTTTAATGCTAAGAATTGCTCGGATTTGCCCTTCAAAAGGAACTTTGCCTTTTCAAGATTTTCCAACTTACTCAAAATGTTCTTGCTTATCACCAATATTTTGCCTGTTTCCACCTCTAATGGCATAGTATTCCTTTGGTCTTAACAGCCTATTCCTAGCAAAAACTTTCTAAGACTCACTACCAGGCTTAACAAGGCTCCCAGTGGGAAGAAATTCAGATCAACAAGGGATGTCTCTGTGCTTATTATCATGTTGAATCTAAATGGTGTCATTCCTCAGAATTCATTAGTTTAACAACATTCCCAAAATATACTTGGCAAGTTGTAAATGTATCCTTTCGATTAAGTTACTTAAAAGTTATAGATCTTCTTTTCTTTGTGTATATTTTTACTGAAAACTCACTCGACTTACAGATTGCCATGAAAGTTTATTCCTTATTGGAATTAACACAAGAAGCACTGGGAAAATTTTTAGCAATATGCTTTTGATTAACGGATCATATTTTGAAAGTTGTTAACAGGGTATTTTTAAGTGTAAGATTTCTTCTTGTAGAGGGTCCCACTCTGAAACTGCTTGCTTCAGCAGTCCAGGCAGGAGAACGTAATGCAGCAGAACAGAGGGGATGTGTAAGCCAGGTAACTGTGTCCATCAGCAGATCCCAGAGGAGAAAGCTTGGGCAAAAGAAGTCCAGATTAGGAGAAAAGAGAGGCGCAGTAACCAGGAGTGAGTTCAGTCACTTGTAGGAGGATGTGACCTTGAAAGACACTCAGGTACAAATGTAAAGATAAAGGACTGCTGCTGAAAGCTGCTCCTTACCTGCAGAACCCCAAGTGCCCATAACCATACTTCTCAACCTAACCTGAATGAGCAAAGTCTGATGCGGTCACATATTGCAGAAGACAGGGCAGAGGTCTAATTCTGGTCCTTTCCGAATAAGTACAAGTCCCCTTCAGCACCAGGGCACAGCCAACAGGCAGCCTCAGAGAAGGGGAGATGCTCTACAGTCAGGATGAGGAGGGAAATAGTCCCTCAGATGACTCCTCTATGTTTCAAGCCAGGGTGTTGGAGACACTGAAAGACCTTAGCATTGGATGGGGCTTACTCCTGCCTTAAACAAGAAAATAGTCATAGCACTGAGTCCTTCCAGGAGCCTTCCTGGGAAGATGAGTTATGACAGAGAAGACAGAGGACATATTTGTCTCCAGCTGTCTCTTGAGTAAAGATGTCTCTCAGGAAAGGTATTAGCCTGTCCAAGAAAATCAGTGGTGTCTGCTAAGCTTACTGCAGCTTGACACCTGCGAGAAACATCGCAAAGAAGATAACGGTGAGCATTTGGCAAATAAGGATTTTCTTGAGCCAGCATGTCTGTTATTTGTAATTCATAGGCTTGGCAGAATGATCTGGGATTTTTCAATGGTTTTCTCTAAACCCGCAAAACAGATCTCATTTTGCAAAAAGGCATTTTTCTGATCTATTTTTAGCTTTGATATTATGGTCAGAAAGGGAAATCCCCAAAGATGTATCAGTAGTTGAGATACAACGTCCTGAGTCTGAGAGATATAGAAATGTCTTGTATATTCTCTCCCATCATGCTGGGAGAGTCAGTTCTTTCTGGTTATCTGCACAGTGCTGCAGAACAGCCCAGATGTTTCGTAATAGTAACGCTCAGTGAACTCACACAATCTCTCACCTTTCTGTTCAGAAGCTGAGTATTTGTTTTCCTCTCCAGTGCTCTGCCTGGGCAGAAAATTAATCCTGGCCATACAAAATGGTGCCTGATAGAGCAATATAAACTAAACAATTTGCAACGGATCCTGAACTGTGTTCCAGCAACCGCAGAAGCACAGGGATTATGGAGACAGCTTAGGTGGAGAAGGGGACTCATTTGTCATTAAGTCACTGCATGCCAACCTGCTGGTCCACCTGAACTGAAGAGATTGGAAGATCATAAGAAATGAAGAGGCTAACGGGGAAAGCAAGCCAGACAGACGTGCCTACTTGCTTTCACAATACATGGACATGCAATAGGGAAAGAGACAACCCAACAGGTGGTGTCAGTCTGCATCACACTCTTTTGGATGCTGAAAGAATGAACTTTTTTATCACAGTTAGTAGGTGAATGTGAATGATGTGAAGTGCTACGTGTTTTCTTCCCCTTCCTAGTATAAAACACAAGAATTTTCAAGCCATCAAGGGCAGAATTGTTCAAGGTGTGGAACTGAATTAAAATATTCAACGAAGACCGGGTAGTGTCTCATGTGAGATTGGAACTGGCCCTCAGGACTTTGAAACTTTAATCCACAATGAGTGTCATTGCATAAAATTTAGTAGACAGCAAAGGACACAGTGTTATGACAAAGTGACATTTGCAAACTGAACACATCTGCTGCCAGGTAGGGAGCTAGGTGAATGGACAAAGATGCCAGGAAGACAGGTTTTCCTTGTCCTTTATTAAGCTGTGTTGTTCAGTAGCTGTGCCTGCCTAGTGTTGCATGTTTTTTCCCTGTGAAAACTTCCCTTATCTCATACCTGTCAATTNCACAAAGTTGATCCGAGGGCTGGAGCCCCTCTGCCACGAGGACAGGCTGAGGGAGTTGGGCTTGTTCAGCCTGGAGAAGAGAAGGCACCAGGGAGACCTAATTGTGGCCTTCTAGTACCTAAAGGGGCTCCAGGAAAGCTGGAGAGGGGCTGGTTCCAGGGCAGGGAGGTACAGGCCAAGGGGAATGGGTTTAAACTAAAAAAGGGGAGACT
Organism: Psophia crepitans; assembly: GCA_013399095.1. NCBI lineage: Eukaryota > Metazoa > Chordata > Aves > Gruiformes > Psophiidae > Psophia > Psophia crepitans. The sequence goes on along the minus strand of VWZZ01007180.1, from coordinate 113,906 downwards.
GAGATTAGATATTAGGAAGAAATTCTTTACTGTGAGGGTGGCACAGGTTGCCTAGAGAAGCTGTGGAGGCCCCATTCCTGGCAGTGTCCAAGGCCAGGTTGGATGGGGCTTTGGGCACCCTGGTCTAGCAGACCTTTGCTGTAGTTCTTGTCATATAAGCAGGAAAAATAGAAACAGACTGACGAAGGAAATGCACAGAGAGTCAGACCAGAGCTGCCCATGCTCCTGGGAGAACTGAGAGCAGTAACTCACATCTCCGGGGCAAGCGTCCGTTGCCCACTTGCTTTGCCTTTGTACACTTGTGACAGCAGACATGTAAGGGGATTTTTTTTGGCCTCAATTTTCATGAACTTTATTCTTCAGTATCTTTTTTATCCAAGGTTGGAGAAATCTGCACCAAAAATTCCCTCTGAGACAAACACTGGCTGCTGCTAGTCTGGTGAAACACTTATTGAATGGTACCAAATTAAAGGACTGCTCCTTTGCAGCTCTATTTCAAACACAATACTTTTGTTACCTCACAAGCAAAGCTGACAAAGCCACTTTGTTTCCTTCATACATAAAAGTACATTTTGAAGCAAAACCCACTAAAAAAAAACTTGGTTATATTTCATTAAAATAGGCAAGGGCAAGAATTTTCATGTTACAGCTGCTTCTCTCCAAAGAGCATCAAAGCACTTCACAAAGCAAATTCTCCAGCTGAAAGCACTTCCTCATCTGAGCAGTCCTGCTGGACTCTCAAAAGTCTGTGCCTCTCCTTTCATGAGCAAGGTTGGCTTCATCAAGACCTAATGACCAAGCCCTGAGAGACGCTGAATACTTGCAGCCCAACGTCTCTGCTAGATCTCATTATGCCTTTCAACAGCACTGAGACAAAGGGAATGCCCCATTACACAGATGGATAAACTGAGTCATTGGGCTTTTAAAAATGACTTGCCCAGATACTTGAAGCATTGGCTAAATCTCACGCACCTCATCCAGGCAATTAGTCTCCTTATGGTGAGTGGGTCTGGTTAAATTACTGCGAAGAAAAAGATGTGGCACGGAATAAATGACTGAGTGCACACAGTGTATTGTGACTGAACTGTAGATTAGATCTACTTAAATTCACTTTAAAATGAGCTACTCCAGATATTAGCAGCAGATCAGCTGGTTTAATCTGCCAGGCCGGGCTGCGATGGCCGGCTGAAACATCTGGATCAGCTGGTGGATGCAGGGATGCCTCCCTACCCTCCCTCCTCTAACCACCAAACACTCTACTGCCCGCTACAAATTGGTTTATAACTCAGGAAGAGCTCCCACATCAGATGCAGCCTGATAGCACAGGGAGGGTAGGAGCAGCTCTAACCTGGAAAGACCTGTTCGCCAGTCAAGATTGTCTAGAGATTTGCAGCAAGGCAGGACCCCTCCCGAAACACGGCTGGCCTTTGCCAGCTGCTGGAAGGATATGGCTTTGAGGAAGCAAGCAGGGACATCTCCTCCACGCTCTGCTCAGGATGGCCACCTCCAGCCTCTCGTCCCTCTTCTGTCCCTCCCACCGCACGCCTCACCCCCACATCTTGGCAGCCCTCTGGAAAATCCAAAGTATGTGGTGAATGCCTGCGTAAACCTGGTTAATTTAATTACTTCTGGGAGATTGATATCTCTGGCTGCTGAACCATATTAGTAAGACTGATGTCAGCCCCTCCTGCGGCACACGCAGGTCCGGGCAGGAGGGCTGGCGCAGGCGGTGCAGCCAGCTGGGTCAGCGGGTACAGGAGGGATGCGTGGAGAGACACACGGCCTCTGCTTTCTGTCAGGGTGCAGAAACCAGGTCAGAAACTTTCATTTCAAGGCACAGGCCTGGGCTGCTCTGTCTCGTTTAGTGCTCTGGGGTGGGGAGGTTAGAAATTGGCATGACCCTCCTTCAGCACAGTTTGCAGAATTACTTCATTCCATGATTCCCTGCCCACCGCCGCCTGCAAAAGCTCCTGTCGCCTCCCAGCACTGCAGAGGGGCTCAAACAGCAATCGAGATACGATGCTTATTCGGGCCTCAGGAAACTTTGGGCATGAGTCCAGACTGAGTTGGCTCTTTGTTTGACCTAACTCCAGTGAAAGCCATCGTGTGTCTGATACCTACCTGAAGCCAGCTTTGCCTTCCCCACTTTTGGGCGCTGTATCATCTCAGGAGCAGCGTTAGGCACTCTGCTGCTTCCCGGTACTTGGGCAGAAAACACAGCGAGGCAGGGGACTCCTCTGCCATCTCTGCCATCACACAAACCTCAGCAGTGCCTTCTAGATAACCCCTCTCTTTCCATCTGCTCCTGTAAAATCATTTCACTCCGAAAAAGCTCCTTACTTGCTGTGCTGAGGAATTGAATTCCCATTGTTTTCAACAGGAGTCAAGTACCCGAGGTTATCTGCAGCTCTGAGCGCATGTGTCTGAGCTCCAGGGGCCAGTGCATAAAGAAAAAGAATTTCCCATAGAATTTTAAACCCAAATCATATTTCATTCAAATCAGTTTATTTGCTCCATATCATCCAAGTTCTGGAGCAGCCCTTATAAATGGAAGTGATACCCTCCTGCTATTCTCAACAGAAGCATTTTCTTCTTATTTCTTTCTATGTCCAAGGATTTTCTGGCACCCATATAAAGGTTAAATCTAGCCTGAAAGCATATGCCTTTCCTCTTTGAGTTTGATTAACTATGGCTGAAATGATACTGTGAACTGGAAGCTCTGAAGACTGGAGTGGTATCAGACAGACAGACAAGAGGGGAGAGAAATGAGTCTTTTTAAAGTTTTTGAAGCAGTTCTGAATGAGGTCTAAATTGCACCAAATAATGTGCTTAAATAAACTGCTAGCAAAGGAAACAGCTGTCAGAATATGATACTTCTGTGGATCCAAGTATATACCCTACAGTTACGGAACAGAAAATTGCCAAATGAAGATTTAAAGTGACAAAATCTGTGTGTGGCAGCGACAGCAGGTGAAACACAAGAGTCATTTAAGCTGCTTTAAATTTAACTGTCCCATCCACTGAATATTGAAATTTTTCAGTAGGTGTCTCATGAGTTTTCCTTTCTACGCTTTGTTAACACAGCAAGGTTCAGACCACATCTAATGTTTTAAAGCAACGCTTTTAAACAGTATTTCCTGCTCTAATAAAGCCCGTCTTGGATTCACTATGAAAATAAGAACTGCTAGAAAACAACCTGCAAAAGATACAAGGCATAAAAATAAGTGAATTATTTTCTAAGTCCCTCTCCCCGTTCCTTCTCCACGCATAACTTTAAGAAGCTGTATTGACCATGGGTGTGTAAGAAAATGGGACCCACAACCTGTGTAACTCTTTTGCAGATATCCTTGTACCAGTGGCTTGACACAACATCCTCTTAAGTAATTGGTAACTTCAAGTAGGCAGCAACTGCCTCCTAACATTGCACTCCAGGGCTGTATTGTGTGTTCATGATCTGTCAGGCCTTTCCAGAGAGGTGAGGATGGGTAGGTGTATCACTACTGTTCTCTTTGGCACATCATCTCTGCTGCTGTGAAAGCACAAGTGTGGCACAAGTCATTTGCAAGGCAGCTTTTTATCCTCAGGTCATGCCTTGGGAAGCTGAGATGTGACAGGTAGCTGAACACTGCTCTTCCCAACACACACAAAGTTTGAGGGTACAATCTTGGCATTTGTGAATTACAATCAAGTTGAAATTTCCTTTTGACCTTGGAGAAGATGAGAAGCACTTCACCCTTCGGAGTTTCAGACATGCCAATCAATTTAGGATGAGTTAAGGGTCCCTGTGTGTTCTGCTGGGTTCTCAGCGTACCCCAGTTAAATGCTCCAAGTCAGGAAGCATGGATCTGCATCTGAGTCCCCGGTTTAATCACTGCAGCCTCCCAGGGCACCCTCCCTCCCTCCCTCCCTCATAAAACACTTTGTCAGTGCTACACAAGTTAATTCAAAGTAAGCTCACCAAAGAAATGCAAATATAACAGCCTAAAACATTTAGATGAGTTTAAGTGTATTCTTAAACATTTGGCAGCGTTAGGACCTGTGACTCTTTGGGTAGAGACATGCAAGACCTCGAGCATGAGCTCCTTCGCACCCTCCTGGTCTAGGAGGGTGAAAAGAAGGGTTCAGGTTTTTAATAAGCTAAGGACGTGAGGCAGCCTGCCCAGTCAGGCTATGAGATGAAACATTCAAACTGATCCATCCCTATGGTATCGTGGTGGCTGTATTTTTGGAAACTTCACTTTTCTTACATTTCTACTTTCTCATGGCTCTGCCTCTGGACCTCGTTAATCTCCATGGTATTTGTAAGTGAACAATTACCCTAATTCAATCTGGCTGGAGTAAAAAAAAAAGCTTTTTTTTTAAAAAAGAAGGTTGCTCTTTTCGCTTTTCTTCCCTTTCCCTCCTTATTCTGGAAATTCCTGGCAATTTAACACTTAGCTAGTTCTTAATGATATTTCCAGAGTTAAGCTGGTTGGTACAACTTGAGAAATGGGATGATTAATAGCTGGGCATATGGGAGTGCTCTGCAGCCAGGCTGCTACTGTTGCATTGACCTTGTTTCACAGAGGATGATCTTTTTTAACACCATTGAACTGAAATTAGAACCCAAAGGTGTGGACTTAGACCTTGCTCCTCCCTACCCTGAGCTCTCCCGTGTTTGATGGACTGGCTCATTCTGCTTAACGATGAATGTATGAAAAGCTTCCCTCTTAGAAGTCAAAAATTAGGAATATAACTGGAATTATCAGTGGATGTAAATTAGAAATTAAGGCAGTGATGGAGTCTCTCTTTTTTTTTATTTATTTTTTTTTGTGATGGACAGGTCTCATTCCTTGCAGAAGACAAAGGGCTGCTGCTGAAGGAATACAGCGGTCTAAAGTTGGATAAACTCTGGAGTGAAAAGTTGCATGGGTTACTTTTGAGAGGGTTCAGAAAGTAATGGAGAAGAAAGTAATTTTCTGATCTGAGCACACTTCTAAAGGCACCAAACCAGGGCCTTCACATTCAGCTCTTCTGAAATAGGATATGCCATCCTACAACCCTGAAAAAAACCGTAAAGAGAACGTAAGGTACCCAAAGCAGTCAGCACTTGAGTTTTCATCTGGAATCAGCACCTCTGATATGTCTCATCTAAGCCAGTTTTGTGAGGGGTTTTTAACATCTAGAGCTCCACCTTGTCAAGGGCCTTTTAAAACATGTGTTTATCAGGTTTGGGGTTTATTTTTTCTTCCATCCAGAAAAACTGTCTTCATTCACATTTCTTATATGCGCAGACTACCGCACCATTGCATTCCTACTCATTTTGGTACCTCAGCACTGGGCACTGCAGAGCAGCATCCGGCCCCATGCTGCAGCTGGGAGCTTTGCCTTGCTGCTACAGTTGAAAAACTTGCGACACAAGTCATATTTGAACCTAACTTATTGTCTCAAGACTATTTTAGTTCTGGTTTGTGAAGCAAAATGTGGAATTCGGAGAAAAGGTGATCGTAACAGCAGCTGAAACGTGCAAACACAGAGAGGAGAAACTCAGCTTGCAGGTACTGTAACCTACCTGCCGTCCAGCTCCACAGACGTATGAAATTAATCCTGATTTACAGGCAGGTAATTAAGAGCAGACCTGCTGAGCGAGAAGGCAGTGTTTCTGCAGGTCCCGTTGCCAGCTGGATCGCACGTCAGAGCACGGTGCTAGCACCGGGGCTGAGCCAGCCCTGCGGCTCCTCCGCTCAAACAGCATTAGCCCCCGAAGCAGGGCTGAGCTGCCCTGCTCTTCTCTGCTTGTCTTCAGGGTCCTCCACCTCCCTTCAGCTTCAGAACTCTTCTGCCACCAGCTCTGAGCTTGCAAGAGGGTTTTTACAGTTTTTTTTTTTTTTTTTTTGGCGAGGAAGATTTGTAACTGGTAAATGTAAGACATGGCTTTGCTGAAGGGCTGACTTACAGGATGCATTCCTAATTCTTTCAAGCCTACATTAATCCTTATTAATACCATTAGCACAAAGAATGAGCTGGGGAAAGAGCATGGAAAGAATACACTTTGGTTTGTCCCACAACTACCTGTTCCACATTCCTATAAATCAAGCAGGAATGGACTTCCATGGCCCAAGTGTTTTGAAGTGGACATGTCTGCCCTATAGACCACGTTACCTAAGGCGGTTTTAAATAAGATGAGTTTGTGGTTGCTTTTTCGATAGCTCCAGCAGAGAAGCTAACTAAAGCCCTCCTTCCCATAGCCCTACTTTAGAGCAATTAAACTTGACCTCAAGTCTCAGCTTAGCTCCCTCTGCAATGCCTAAATACCCACGAAGGCACCCCATGCTGCTCCCTGTCCCTGGCGATGTCCGTGATACCCGCCTGGCTGTGGTCTGATCAGCTTTCTGGGAAGAGTCTGCATGTTTGGGAGGTTTTGCAGGCTGAAAGGTGGGGAAATTATCTGGGAGATGGGGTGTTAGAGTGGTTTTCATGTTCAGGTCCCCATTTAGGTCTCCACAGGTTGTAAACTGTTTAAGCCTGCATTTCCCCGTCAGCAAAGCATTTCAGCACGTGCACAACTTTCACTTAGCCGATTAACATTGCTGACTGTGGGACTTAAAGAGGTGCAGTTCCACACGGGGGATCCGGCCAGGAGCTCTACTAAATAAACTCCGTATTTGCGAGTTGAAAAGGGTGAGGGGCGAAAACCGGCTTTCTTTAGATGACGATGTACAACGTCAGAGGTACGTTTAATATTTCCGGAAAAAAAGGCAGCTATCACTCCTGGATAATCTTTAATTCCTTTAGGAATTCACAGCCCAGTGACATGCACAGCCGTGTCGAACGCTGTTTGGGTCTGTATGTTTGTGGGTTTTAGTGATCTGGGTTGTGCCATGTCCAGGGAGCCAAAAAGCTGCATTTCCAAGGATACATCAGCTACTGAGTATTTTGTACAGTTCATCTGATTCTTTTACTTGACAAAAATGCGAATCACCTTCTGTATCCCACACACTCAAGCTCACATTGATATGAATGTGGAAAACACTATATTAAATGATTTATTCCAGCTTTATCCATTTCCTAATAATGTAATGAATTATTGATGGATACTAGGAAAAAGAAAAAGAAACAGAACAGTATTTCAACAGAAGCAGTTATTAAAAAGTGAAGTGGAAGGAAAGTGTTTTCCATGCCATCAGATTTTGAGCTTTGAAATATTTTCCTATCCAAAACTAGGACGACAATACAAAAACAACTCTCTTCAAGTACTTTTTCAAACGGAAGTCTTCCCTAGTGGAGGATCTGGCCAATGAACGTGTAAAATCTTCGGCTAAAAATGAAAGACAATTTTAAAAATGCAAAGAATCACTTTGGAACAAAAGTCAGAATCTTTTCATTTAAAAAAAAAAAGACAGAAAGGAAGTTTTGGCAATTAGACCAAATCCTTGTGAAACACCTAAAAATGAACAATTTAAACTGAAACTCACCCTTGCACTCAGACAAGTTTGATTTCAATGAATCAATGTCTCCTGTGGAAGACATATGACTGAACAGATCTCAGCTCTGCCTAGTATGGTGAGACTTCATTTCCGATTCCATTTCCAAGGGCCACTCCATTAAAAGATGGGAAGGGACCCAACAAGCCAATCTGCACCTCTTCTTAGGGAAGGAAAATAAAGAAACAAAACTGATTGTTAAAGTCTCTGCTGATACTAAGACCAGAATACGTGTGTAGAGATGGGACCAGACCTTCCTTGCAACAACTTGATAAAACCTAAGGAAAGCAGCAAAGGCTGTGTTAGAGTTCTGGTCATATTGGTGGGCTGGATGCTTCAAAAACTGTGTTGTTACAGGCCATCAGGGAACTGAATGTGGAAGGCTGAAGTATAAGATATGCACAGACTGAAAAGAAAATGCAGAAATAATGCAAATTGTGAAAATCTGAGGCTCAGTCTTACGACCAGTCCTGCTCAGTAGATCTTTGTGCACATTCATGGTGCAGAACCACATGGTCTGGGAAGTGAAGCACTTGCTGAAATCCCATCTCTGAGAAGCTAACGGTCTTTGAGCCATACCCTCATTGTCTTTCTGCTGAATCTACAGGACTTAGGTACACAGTGAGGGAAGTTCACATTTTTTTGAGAAAATCATTCATGCTCTGTGTATCTTTGGGTCTGCTCATTTGCTCTGGTTTTAGGACCACTGATGTGGCCAGCTGCTCCCCCAGCTCCTCCCTGCCGCCAAAGAAAAAAAGCCTGCACAGAGGATGACTCAACAAAAAACCAAAATAACTCCACAGAGTAGGACTCTCAAAATATGCTCAATAATCTGCAATACAATGATAGCATTTGATTCAATTTGAGCATTATGGTTTTAGTATTTCTCTCTCTGTCAGTGTGATGCACATTTTGAGCAACGATCTCTGCATTATTTTTTTTTTTTGACAAAGTAGGAAATTCACAATGGAAAAGAAGAAAGGTAATGAAATCCTGAAGATGTCTTCTTCCTCTCTTTTAAAGGGCTGGTAATGAGAAGGAAACTGGTTATAGTCGGAGCTGCCAGGCTATCAGATGGAATGAGATTTGAAGGGAAAAAAATTAATGGCATGCTAAATATGTTGTTGAAATGCACTGGGAATAGCTTCACGTTAAGAGGAAAACAGCTTAAAATCATGTAAAACGGAGGTCAGGCGTGAGAAGGAATGTGTCTGTAGAGAATTGTGTGCATGCTAAAAGCTGCCCACAAATTCTAAATACACACATTAAAAACTGCACAATAATCTGGTTAAACACGGTTTTCAGAGGGGGAATTATCTGCATCTGTGGCTATTTTGGGGTATACTTCATCCCTGCATACTTTTTCACTTATCACAGTCTTACATTCAGTGACATAAACAAATATGAGGATGAGGGTCACTACAATTTTTTGCAAGGAAGCAAGAACATGATAAGAACAGTCTATTTGCTCTGTTAAAAAATGTTGAATACTTTTATCAGTTTCAGTCAGAGTGGCCAATTTCCTTTTAGCTCCATTCTCTGAGGGAATAAGGTTTACACACTCATGCTCTGGGCATGTGCATAAGCACACTAAACTTTTGAAAGAGTTGGCTAATTTTAACTGTAATTGGCAGAGTCATGATTATTAAGGTCCTAAAGTTTTCAGAGGAAAGGGAAAGGCAGCAGCGTGCACTGGTACCTTAGTGCAGAATCCACATGGATCTCAACTTGGAGGCACAAGCACATAATATAAAATCAGTTTCCCAAAGTTCATGAAATTACCTGTTTGAACACTACACTAAACTATAACTAAAAAAAAATAAATCATATTTGAACCACTGAAGTTGGAAGCCTCCTTTTTGACTAAGTAGCCGTCAAAATTTCAAAGCCTTCAAAGCTGTTGATCTCTGGGACTCCAGCAAAGGTTACTTGGAGGATGGCATCACAGCACTACCATCTTAGACGGAAAGCTTTGAAAACTAACCTCCAAACACCCAGTCCATGAAAGAATGAAAGAAAGTATAAATGCACAAAACCTCCCACTGAAATCCCTTTTAAATTCCTGAATGACACAAGCTCTCACTGCACTTAATAGGGAACAATCAAATAAAGCTAAATAAAGGGACATTCAGGGGGAAGAGCAACGGAAGGAGTAGTCCAGGCATAGGGCAATCCCACTTCACCACTATGAACGTGTGTTCAGTGATGGAGGCAAAGACCGAATGGTAAATTACAGGTGTAAACTTTTAATCAGCTGGAGAAAGAGACCCTCAGCAGTGTTGCTCTAGGAGAAACTTCTATCACTGCAGAAATAGAGAAGAAGCACTGGAAGCCAGAGGTCCCAGGAAAATGGCATTTTGAAATCACAGCCTCTGAGAATCTGTCTTCTAGGAACAGGGAAATAAAAAACAGCTGATGGAAAAACACGAATGGCATTTTATTTTCTAAGTTATGGGAAGGAAATCTGATGCAAAGAATCATTTTCTATGAATTCAATCTTCATGTCATCGAAGTCCAAATGATGACTGGCCAATAGATGAGTTCAGAGAATATTCTGATGGCCTCCCATCTCAGGAAAGAAAAAGAAAAAAACTTTTAAGGCATTTCCATGAGAAGTACCAGAGTGGCATTATCCAAAAAGACTTTCCAGTTAAAGAACTTCATCTGTCTTTAGTACTTCTTATTTACCGGGCAGGTTAACCAGGCAGAGCTCTGAGTAACTGTTTTTGAGAGGGTGTTTTAGAAAAGAAGGTCCTGTGCAGCCTACGATCTTCCCAGGTCAGAAATCTACTTTCCTAAATAGAAAGAGTTAATGAGCTGGTCTCCACACAGTGTTGTAAAGTATGTTGGCCAGCTGGAGTGCTTACTGCCTAGTCTATAGTCTCAGACAAGTCTGTTCTCTTTAAATTGTATTTACATGGATTTTCTTTCTGGTTTTCTATTTGTTACACTGTGTTAAATAAATCTGGCTTTATTCAAGATAATTTGGATTTATTGATTATTACTGGGGACAATTACTCTGAGTGATGTCCCAGGGGAAGAAAATGAACCTCTGGTGAGGGGCACGGTGGCTAAGGAACTGTCACACGCAGTTAAAGGCGCAGGAGCTCTCTCATAGAGAAATAATAAGGATATTCTGGCTGTGCTCACTGCATAGACCATCTAACTGGTGATTAAAATGTACACGATGTGCTCAGCAACTCGTAAGGGATTTTTCATTTCTCTATCTCTACGTTAAGAGACCATATGGAGTCACCCCTGTATCAGTCCTGCTGTGTGTTCAAATCCACCGCTGAGACTCAACTATCAGGTCCCCAGGTGCTAAATGCTAAAAATTGAAGCAGCTTAAGAATTTCTGGCTAGATGTATATTTAGGTGGGGTCTTGATGGCCTATATATGTCTGATATGATGGAAAAATACTAATTCTTAAGCCCTTTTAAGTCTCTGTATGACATACTGCCTTTTATTGCACTTAATGCAGAAAAATCAAATAGATCTAAAGAGAAGAACATTCTAAAATTGTTTGAACTTACACTCCTTTAAAAGGCTATGATAAAAATCCATTTGACACAGAGAGAGGAAAAATAACCTTGTCACATTATCAAACAACAAACCAACATAGACCCAGTCCTCTAGAGTCGCAGTTCTTGAAGATTTTAAAAGTTCATTCAGTCGCTGTTTGTTTCTATTTACATTAGAATTCTTGTAGTTACAGATGTGGCTTGTATCAGATACGTCATCCCTGCTCTGTGTTTGCCTCAGATTTGTACAGCCAATGCCTCTGAGAGCAGAGAGAAGCACGTGGATATCTCAGCCACATCCCCGGGTGGGATAAATGCAACGTCCCAGTGATGCTACCAGGGCTCCAAGTGAACATGATGTGCCATCACTTCTACAGGAGGACTCCCAGGCACAAACTGGATGGTGCCAATTTTGAGTTGCTACACACTTCTTCTGGATTTATCTTTTTCTTTGAGTTGGCGAAAAAAAAATGGAGGAAAGAAAAAAGATTCTGAGAGAGGCGGTGACCCCTTTCCAAAGCCTGATGGGTAGAAATAGATGGGTAGAAAATTGAGATGGAAAGAACAGGAGGTTCTATTCATCCTTGATCAGCCTGTTATTAAATTCTCACTTCCTTAAGTCCTGCAAGCAAATAGCAGGGATCTAAAAAGGCATCAGATAAGACCTCTGCATGTGCTGACACGTCTTGGCACTGGCATGGCTGCGTGGAGAGGGGAGAGAGTAAATGGGGGGTGGAGATAAGGATTATTTCAGCATTTTTTCTCTCTCTCTAGGGTTGAATATTTGTGGATGTTCCTGCTCACTTGCCTCTAGCAGAGTGAGTGGACAAGGAGGGAGATCATGAAGATTTACAGCTGTTTGAAGGCTGAGGGGGGGAAATCAGGGCAAAGGCAGAAAAGCCCTCACTGTTCACACACTCCTGGGGACTATTTTTTTTCCCCTTTGTTTTGATTCTTTACTTAAGAGTTCATCAATGTTTAAATACACAGAGAGCCCTTTCTCATAGTACAACAGCAGCCATGGAGAAAAAGAGAGGAAAAAAAAAAAAGCAGCGCTTTTATTTGAGATGCTACCTCCAAGTAGTGTATACGATTTACACTACTGAGTCACTAGCTGGGTAGTTGAAAGTGCTTCATTTAGTCTGTGCTCAAAATCACTCAGACTCCGGCACAGCTTTAGCACGTCCTTGCCTCTCAGGGCAAGGACACACGCAGGAATCCAGAGGCCTAAAAATACGGATAAAAAATTAGGTAATACCTTTGTGATTTGTTCCGTTTCTCACATCAATTTTGGTAGCCAGTAAAATCACACACAATCTACTGATCTTAGGACACCAGGAAAGCTCATTGTTCTCTGAAGAAGCAGCAGAGCTTTACGAAGCACTTACTAATCTGCTTTTACTTACTTTATTATTCCTAACCATTCATTTATCTTAGTTACTTATATTCACCACAATAGCATCAAAATCCTTCATCGTCTTTAAAGTATTTATCCTGAATCTTCCTTATCATTAGCATATCGCCTTTGTCATGCAAATAAAGTACTTTTCTGCTCTTGCATGAGATGAGGGATGTGATGCCATGATTTGAATATCCATACAGTGTGGCCAGCCTGTGTAGGTAAGTAGCCCAGGTTCACGTACACTGATGTGAATATATTGCTTCCACTTCATTTACACCTAGCTGTGAATTTCCAGTTGGCAACATGGATTGACAAAGCAGATGTACTCCAGAAGACTACTATGTCTAATTTCAATTGAAAGTAAAATTGCTTGTAGCCAACCATTTTCTCTGTAACACCACAGCAAACGAGGACTTTAAATAACAGGTAGATATCTCTGAATTTCTCCACATAAGTAAGAGCCTTAAGAAGCCTGTAGCACAGCTGAAAATTGAACAGACTCTAAACACTGCCTTTTACCCTACAGCTGGTTAGGTTTTTTGTGTTTTCATGCAGTAAAATAGATGAAGTACACAGGTATATCCATCTATTTTAAGAGAGGTATTTGCCTTGCATATTGTTTCTTCCCAGTTTTATTTTAGGAAACAAAAACCTCACGTTATCATTCTCTGTTCAGCATTCAAGAGGAGATGTTTAACTTGCCTGGAAAAAGGGCAAATTTAAGATGAGAATGGGGGGAAAGTGAATCACAAACACAGGCAGGGACTGTGTTATGGAAAGTTTGTAATAGTTGTACTAGGTTTCATACAGAAGCCCAGCAGACAGAAAGATCCTGCAGAGATTGCAAAAGATGTTGGAAGTACTCACACATTGCAAAACCCAGGACAAGGAGGAGACACACGCATGGCACAGTAAGCTCTGCCCCCGAACAGCAAAATCTCTTTTAAGCAATAAGCCAGAATAGTAAGTTTTTAGCATTTCTACTTTTTATTTCCCCTAGGCAAGGGAAACAATCTTCATTACACTGAAAAGTAAATAGAGGAAATCTCATGGAGACCTTTTAAAGAAGCAGCAAAAAATTACATTGCATAAGGCCCACAGTTGGGATGCTGGACTTCTGGGATCAAGGAGAAGGCTCGGTTCAAGAAGAGGGAAAGCAGCAATAACTTCACCTAAGCTGGGCTCTCCTGACTCTGAGATGTAGGGAAAGTGATTTCTCCTTCATAAAATGAGTCTGAAGTCTGACACAGGGCACCATCAACTATGCCTCAGCAGAGAGCAGGTAAAGTACAAGAAAGACATGGATCTGTTAGAGCGGGTCCAGAGGAGACCACAAAGATGATCCGAGGGCTGGAGCACCTCTGCTACAAGGACAGGCTGAGGGAGTTGGGCTTCTTCAGCCTGGAGAAGAGAAGGCTCCGGGGAGACCTAACTGGGGCCTTCTAGTACCTAAAGGGGACTTATAAGGAAGATGGGGACAGACTTTTTTGTAGGGATAATGGTTTAAACTGAAGGAGGGTAGATTCAGACTAGATAAAAGGAAGAAATTTTTTATGGTGAGAGTGGTGAAACACTGGCACAGGTTGCCCAGAGAGGTGGTAGATGCCCCAACTCTGGGACCATTCACCATCAGGTTGGACGGGGCTCTGAGCAACCTGGTCTAGTTGAACACGTCCCTGCTCGTTGCGGGGGGGTAGACTAGCTGACCTTTAAAGGTCCCTTCCAACCCAAACCATTCTAAGATTTTGTGATTCTAAAAATGTATTTGTTGACAAGCCCTGGACCTTGTGATGCCCATTTCCTCCCTTGACACACATCCTGCTGCCTTCAAAGTGTAGTCTTTGAGCTACTTTTTGCCTTTGACTCCCCCATACTCGCTTACAGGAGAGACAATTCACTACAACTGATTGCACTCCCCAGGGTGACACACAAATCGTTCTTTCCTCACCAGTTAGGACCAGCGGTACGGGCACAATCCACTGAGCCAAGGGGTTTGGGAGGAAGCAAGGCTCCTCCAGGGCCACACCTGGGCACGTGCCATCCAACAGCCCTATGCAGTAGCTTTCTGTGCCATTTATCCACACACCAGCCCAGAACACTGTGACACAGTTTTTTTCCTCCTCAGTCTGAATGAAGAGAAAGGAATTTCAGTCCAGATTGGAGCATTCTTGGTGGTGGAACTTGCCCAGGGGATGGGAGAGAGACTTATTTATTGATTTATTACCATTTCACAGCTGGCCTACCTCTTCTTCCATCAAGTGCAGTGAAAACAAGGCCATGTTTCCAGCAGTGATGAGCTGTGCCATTGCTGAATATGAGACAATTTCACCTGAACCTCCAACAGCTCTTACAGATTCATATTCAGTTCCCCAGTTGTCTGTCTCCTACTAAGTATTATTTTCTGTGAATTGTCAGTACAAGATTTTATAAGTTTGCTGAATATATGCTAAGAATGCTCAAAATATTTGGAAAATAGTCAAATAGACATATTTCAGAAGTATTAGCTACATGCCTTGAGCTAACTGACCTTGCCATACTTTTCTACTAGTCCGGTACCTAGAAATCTGAAATTTGTCCACCTACCACTGTATTTCCCACCTTCTCTTGGACTATATGTAGAAAAATGTGGACCATTGACAGAATACCATGTGTCAGGAGACCCAGCAGTCCTGTAATTCTAATAAAGTGTCTAATGAAGAACAAAGAGATGCTGCAAATTCACCCTACAGAAATGCCATCCCGGAGTTATTAAAACCCTGCAGTACAGCCTGTCTGGCATACACTCACTTCAGCTCCTGGTGTCCACCAGCGGTGACACAGCCAGCCACCCCTGCCCCTGCCATTCCTGTGCGGAGGGTCCTCACCATCCCGCTTCCTGCATGGCAGCACAGACACGAAGAGACATTCACACCAGAGATCAACCTTACGATGTGCCTGCCTGTGCAGAACCAGAAGAGATCTGAGGCTCATCCCTGGTATTTTATTTCAAGTGTCTTTTCTGCAACTCCTTCCTCCGTAGGTTAATGAAGACTTAAGCACTCTGTCTCAGCAGCACTGATGTAAAACGGCTGCTTATTGCCTGTTCCATCTCACTGACTTTTATTGTGATACTTAAACCAAAATGGTGAACTATTACACTTCATAGCCTGCAAATAAAAGCAGAATGTTAAAAAGCAGAGGCTATAACCTCTGATCCAGTCAAAATTGCTCTAAACATCTAAGGCTCATAATCTTGAGACAACTTTACTCGGCTCCAAAGGGGCAAGGAATGGCATGGATTATCATCCACAGCATATGAGGGACTTTAATTGTAACGCTACAATTTTTATTCTACCCATGCTCAAAGATAATGCAAGAAATCCTAAGCCAGCGTGTGAAACAGCTCGGTTCCATTGACTCCAGTGGAGGTAACCCAGTTTACATCAGGGGGAATTTAGCCCATTAGCTAGAAAACTTAAATAATCCGCAGCAAGTAGGAAATATCGGCTCTCCTTTTCTTTGGACCACATAGAGAGGCCGCTGAGGTGATGGCAGCCAATTTTCCCTGTTTCCAAAGACTCACCTCTTCTGCAAATCATTACAACTACAAACACCGCATTTCCAATTCTGTGCTTTACCGGAGCCACTTGGGCAGTACAATATCCATTTTTAGAGCCAGAAGGTCCTGGGGTCAGGTCCTGAGTGGCTTGGGCACAGAAATCGAATAGGAGAAGGGAGAGAGTTGGCTCTCAGTCACATTTTCAGTGTCCTGATCTTGGGGAAAGCCAGAGGCCAGTTGAAACTCTGGCTCAGCTTAGAGGAGGGAAGGGACTGCATTTTGCTGTAACCTCATTCCTGATGCACATGCAAGTATATTCTTTTAATTTTGAAATAACATTGTTTTTAAGGACCTACCTTAGATATATCCAAGTTAGCCAAGATGGATTTAAGTCCGATATTCCAACACGCTTCCCACCCAGGCAGCAGAAGAGCACTATTGAACCAAACACAGTCTGGCTGGACACCTTTAGTAATGCAAGGTTACCAAGTGGTTAAACTTTTCTTATGTAGAAAACTGAGGGGTGTAAAAGGAGGGACCAGAGGATGGACATGAAACAGAACTAAGAAAACTTTGAATCAGTGGTGACAGTAAGGTTGACACTACTCAGAATTTCTGGTTTTACACTGAGTGAAAAGTCAAAATGTTTAAATTGCAAGGATGAAATAGTTTGAAGGATTTCTGATTTGGCCCAAAGCAGGGAAAATTGTTACTCTCGCAAAAGGAGCCAGTTCGTGTGGAACCTGTGCACATTTCAGAACTGCTTTCTTCTTCCGCTTTCCTCACTGACAAATCTGAGCAGGTTGCTGGAAGCTAATGCCTTTGGAGGCACTAGAAAAGAGGAAAAACGCCTATGAAGATCTGCAAAATTAGACATGGCAGCCATTCAGGAGGATGCTGTTCCCCTGAAATATATCCGCTAAAGCAGGGAGGTTTTGTGGGTGGGAGAAAAACCCCAAGGACCTCTGTTACACCTTGGCCAGGACCCTGTAACAACCAAGAAAATTGCCTCCCATTGAGAACAGCTTCATGGGTAACCCTGGCTTAATGGGATACTGGGAATTTATCCAGCACTAAGTGAAATAACACAGATAAGATTTTTTGAGTGACTCACTGTTTGGAGAGTCTTTTGGGGTACACAAGTCAAGACACCTAAATCTGTTAAGGAACCTAGGAGGGACCAGACTTCAAAGAAGAAGTAGATTTACAGATAACATTTACAGATCAGGGTCTTTAAAAGCTGCCTCAAGGTAGGGAATAAAAATAATATGGAACAAAATAAGTACTACCAAGGCAACCCACAGACTGTATTTGCTATTGAAAAATCTTGTTTAAGATCAGTAGAATTCAAAGCAATTCGCTCCTGCACACGGCACAGCTGAGGAAGTTCTTGCTAGAGGAAGCTGAAGGTGCAAAAACTCGGAAGTGTTCAAAAGGGGGTTGGAAAACCTCTTGGACAAAAAAACCCCACCCCTTGGGGTTTCTTAGAAATACATACTTACCAATTAAAAAAGAAAGAAAAAAAGAAAATTAATTTTAAAAAATAACCCAAACAAACAAACCCCTTTATTGTGGGTACAGATAACATTTATAGCTCAAGAAGCACCTGAGCCACCAGATCCTGGGGAGTGCTGTGGGGAAGTATCTCTGTGTCTCATCAGTTCTTCCGTGCTCCCTTAGACTCCTGCTATGCGGCTGCTCTAAAGGAGAGGGTATCTGGCCAAGCAGGCCTTGGTCCAGAGCAGTGCAGATGATTTCCTATCCTTATGTTCTTATGTCTGAATACCTTTCTGGCAGTAGGTATTTATGGAACTCCTGGTAACTGTAAAGATGACACTGGTTTGTACCTAGTTGGTTTTTTGTGGGTTTGTTGTTTTTTCTTCTTTCTAGATTTTACAGTGACCACTGGGTTTTTTTCTACTTTGGAAAGAAGATTGTAAGGGACTCACTCCAGCAGTTTAGTCCCTCCAATGCAAAAAAAAAAAAAAAAAAAAAGAAAATGTTTTGGAAATACCTAAAAATAGATGTCATTAAGGAAACAACACAGTCTGATATAACAGTAGCATCACAAAAGTTCCTGCGCTGTACCTCTATATGAGACAGCGAAGCCAAGAGAGAACTCACTAATGCAACACAGCTCTGCAGCTCCCATTCCCAGGAACTGATCACCTCAAAATCTTCACAGCATCCCCAGGGGACAGTGAAGTGCTATTATGTCCTTTTTACAAAACTAGGGAAGCGAAGCACAAGTAGAAGAAATTATTTACCCAAGGTCCCGCAGGAAGCCTCCAGTGCACCGCGGCATTAAAACTGAGACTCCTTATTCTTGGACAAATACCGGTGCCCTGAGGGCAGCCAGGCTCGCGGAAGCAGAGCCCAGGTCAGCCCCCAATGAACTGCCGTGCTTCCCCCTCCTCGGAGGCATCGCCCGACTGCGCCGAGCGCCGTGCGTACTCTGACCTGCCGCCTCTACAGCCACGGCTCAAAGCCAAGGGAATTCAGTTCCCCCTCTTGAAATCCACTCTCTCTCTCATGGTAATGAGCACTTTAATCTATCAGGAAAATGTAGAGCTTCTTGGCGCCGCTTTTTATTTCTGATCTGTGTTTTCTCTCTCTCTCTTTTTTAGGTTAATTTATCTGATTACATGCAATGCACTGCAGCCGTGTTAAGGTACCAGTCAAGTTTCCACTTGGAGGCTTGGGGGAAAGATTACCATTAAAACGTGACTTCCATCCACTCAGCTGAAATTACTATTGATTGCCAAAGAAAAATATTTGTGCTGTGAAGCTGGGAGCTATGATGTTGAACCGTATTAACATAATGTTAGCATAGCTACGGGTGTTTAGTGGCACGCAATCAGATTTGAAATGAACGTTGATTATAGATTGAGATTAATGTTCACATATTCATAGGAACACAATGAAAAGAGCAATTTCCTTTCTACTACAGATCAATGGTTTCCCCATTCAATTATACAGCTGTAATAATTGCATTATGCGGAAATATTTCTTAATGGCTTATTTCATTC
The DNA here is from genome assembly GCA_013399095.1 of Psophia crepitans. Taxonomy (NCBI): domain Eukaryota; kingdom Metazoa; phylum Chordata; class Aves; order Gruiformes; family Psophiidae; genus Psophia; species Psophia crepitans. Next base: position 94,952 of record VWZZ01007180.1, on the reverse strand, counting down.
TTTGTGTTTGCCTCTATGTGTGTGTGTGTGAGAAAGATCTTGTGTACTTGCACGCACGCATGCATGTGTGAAATCTTTTGTCAGTGGTACTTGTCAAAACCTGCATCCAATGCAAAATACTTTAATTACTAGTGCAAATGTGTAATTTTTGGCTAAGCTAATAATCTCTTGGCATTTTCCCATTATTCTCTTTATTCCCCCACAGAGCCCTCAGATTCCTCTGCTGCTTTAAGGTTTTAACAGCTGGATCCCACTCCACTGCAGAGACGCCAGTTTTGGTCTATGCGTGGCTCTGAATGCCCAGTGTTGGCCAAAACAACACCAACATACCCAGAGACACCCCGATGGGTTCATGCCTGCGTCTCCCACTTTCACCACTAATAGAAGCTGGACTTTTGGTTAGAAGTGTTGCAGTCTGGCGCAGCTGAAACTCCTCATTCTCTTAGTACTGTTCATCTACTCACCACGGCTGGTGTAACTAGGAAGCACAAGACTAGTTAAGCAAAGTAGCTTCCTATGAGCTTCCAACCTTGTTCTTACCAGTCAGGGATTTGGACTCAAATTAAAAATGAGGCCTTGAATACCGAAGGCACATCTGCAGAAACAGGAAACAACTGCTAGACATCCTATTTTATCTTACAATCAAGGCAAGATAGGACATCTTCTGAAGGGAAATCTGGTAGTGAATGTAGACTAACTTCAAAAGCACCCAAGAGGGTAGAAAAACGTCATCCTATTTTATTTTCATTTTCATCAGAAACAAGATTTCCCACTTACCCTCTTTTTTGCTCAAAAATGTATTCGCTCAGATGTATTCTCCTTCTGTGAAGATGTATTCTCCTTCTGTGAAAGAACCACCTTTAGTTTCCTAGTTCGGTGGGTCAGCAACCTCCAGGAGAAGAGTGTGTCTTACAAGAGAACAGATGTATCTCCCTGAAGGATTTCATATGGTGGGTGTGAAAGAGGGAGTTTTGCAGAGAAAAATGCCAAGTCCTTCAAAGAGAAGCAGGCTGTAAGAAAATAAAAGAATAGTATCAGGAGCTGATGGAACAGCTTATAGTACATTACTTGGTTCTGCTTTAGGGGATGTCCTGCTCTTGAACCTTTTGACTTCAAATGGCTTGAAAACATCTCTGCAAAGATATTTTGTTAGACAGCAGCACTGACCGCAATGCATGTGCAGAAGCACATTCTCCTTGCAATGAGAGCCTGCAACATTTCCAAGCTCTGTATCAGACACATCCTACAGACCATATTTCTGGCAGTGATCAAAACTAATATTAAAACTGAAAAAAAATAATCATAAGGCACAATTGAGCAATGCACGACAGAGGTTGTTCAACTCTGAAGCTGAGGGTAAGGGTATTCTGGTTGTACACCATTTCTGCTGACTCTGCAAGACTCTGCAAGAGTTACAAGAAACTACAGCAGTCATCATGTGAGATCTGCACCCTGCTTTTAAACTGGTTTGACTTTCCCAGGGGTGTTAATTTTTTTCTCTATGAAAAAAAGCTTCCAGCAACACAACACAAAGCTGTTCCTCAGCATGGTATCGCTTGTTGCACTCGTCTTACACTGCAAACTCTAGGTGGTAAAGAATTAATTTTTGCAGCTTTTTTTTTTTTTTTTTTTGCAGTGCATCCAGAAAAAAAGATGTCCATATTTTGCTATATTCTATCATTCCACATTGTAGGAGCAAAACAGACTGTGGACAGTTTATAAGCAGGATTCAAAGTCAGATGTCAAACCAGTTTCAGCTGCTTTAGAAGAAAAACCCCCACCACTTGATATGTGGAAGGAATTACTAGACGAGGTTTACAAGAGCTGCAGAGTCACTGTTCCCCTTGTGATGCTGAGTCATCAGATGATAACAAATGAGCAAGAATGAAGCAACATGACCCACTCATTCAGCATTTTAACTGCCCCCTTTTCCCTCCTTTCCTCAAAGTTTCACATCTCTGTTCGCTCGTCGCAGTTCATCAGAAGTCACGTGGAGGGATAGGCACAGTTCCATCTTACACACGTTTTCAGTTACCAGACAATGGAGTTTCACAAAAAGTGGTACATTTGAAGGGTCTTGCCTGGAGGAGAAATAGATGGAAGTTATCGTTGCTTTTATTAAACTAAGTATTTCGGCTTTTGGGAAGTGGAATAAGAGAAGTTAAATGAATGGAGAATGTGCAAGAAACAAAATAAGTTTGATAAATCCCAGTGAACAGAAAACAGCATTCAAAGGCTATGATGTTTTAGATTTTGAAAACTTAGCAATTTTGAATGCATGTATTTCTGAGACCTTTAGGGGAACTTTGTTTTTTAGAAAAGACATTTTAGTTTTACAACTTTTCATTTAACAGAATACCAAATTAAGTCTGTCTTGAAGGTCCTGGTTATTTTTTTGTGCTTCAGTCACTCCCAGTAATACAGTTCAGTCTCAACTAGGTGAAATTTACTTGAAAAATGACAAATACCTACATTTGTAGAGATGCTAAACTGGGCCCTCAGGCACACCAGTGTAACTGCTGGTGGATGTTCTGCTTGTGGAATCACTCTGGGTTCACAGCAGCAACAAGGAACTGGAGTTTGACACAGTACCGCCCTGACCTGACCCAACCAGTGGCCTGAGCGCAGCTTTAGTGCATGCAGATCTGCAACAACTGGCTTCAGAACTACAATCTTAAAAGTCCCGTTGCCAACTACTGTACCATGAGCAATCAAGGCGGATATTCTTCAGTGTTCTTTCGGAAGGAAATTATTCTGTAAAGTGTTAGATCGCCAAGGTAGCAAATGCTGAGAAGAGGCTAACGTGTCTTTACAAATAAATTGCTGGAGAGAATCACAGTGTATACAATTAACAGAGGAGAGAAAGAAAGTGAGCATTTAACAACCTTCTTGTCCCAGACTTCCCTCGAAAGCTGAGGGAAACATGAATTTCATCAACCTTTGAATTAGCTTCCTCTGGAGAAGAGATGTGTCTTTGTTGTGGATCTCTTTAGAAATGGAGGGAGGAATTCATCTCACCTGACTCCAGAAAACTCTAGTGTGGACAACTGTGTGTGATCCAGTCATGCATGATTATTTATCATCAAATCAATGGAGAGAAGTAGGGATTTCAAAATCATGATTAAAGACCAATTTTTGTCAAGCACATCAAGATGAGGTGAATTGTGCTTCAGAACAGTTGACCATTCTCCATAGTCTGTAGGAGAACCTACACAACTGGCTCATATGGAGGTCTTTAGACATTTACAGTATACGTACCTACAGTGAAAGTTTGGACAAAATCAATCTCATACCTTCTTCCTAAATAACATGAAAAAAGCCAAAAATCTGGATATTTGTATGAGCACAGATCACAGTGACAGGTTTTCCTTAATAAACATGTATCTGATTTTTTAAAATCATAACATTTAGTGGCTAATTGTCATCTCTTCCTTCGCTTCAGAAAAAATAAGGAAGCATAATCTGCTAGAGGCTTGTTCAACTACTGGTTAATCTGAAATCATATCCTATTAGGTGGGAAACATAAAGAAATGCTTTGTTCACCAGGTTATTTTCTACAGACTTTCTGAGTGGCCTATAATTTGGCCTCACACTTTACCTTGGAAATGTGGAAGCATATGGCATGACCTTCAACTCCTAATAGCCATCAAAAAGCTGAATTTGGATTATTTGAGGTCACGGGTAACAACTGGAATGTCATAGGTCAAATTCAAACCCATATTACATCTCTAGAAAAAATTACCTTTCCAATAACTTATGGCATGACCTCTAACTCCGATTAGTCTGAGGGGCTTTTGTCCTCCATTCACACATTCATGTATTCAAAATCTCCAGATCAAATATGAAGAAAAAGTTCTTTCACCTTGATTGTTATGGTAGAATGGGGTTTGTTTTTTTTCTTTCCTTAAGGACAATTCTGGTTTTAAAAACACTGTATTTGTATTAAATACTTTGCCAGTGAAGCTGATTTTAATCATATGCATGAGTTCCACCAGCGCTGCTCTACAGAGTGCAACAGAAATATCATACAACATCAAATAAGTAGATTTTCCCCTTTTGGGGACAGATACACTTTTAAGAGAGGTATTGATATCCAATAGCCATCTTAATTTATGACACTCTTAATTTTGTGCGTGATCACTATAGATGCCTCTGTAGAGGAGAGAAAAATCCGTGTTTTAATATTCTGTACTCAAAGGCTTTGTTCATTCTTAGAGCATTACTTGTGGAAGTGCACGAGTCTTCATGACTGATAGGAGCAGCAGACACCCATCAAAAAAGTGAAAATTAATATTTGAATATCAGTAAGGCAGGCATAAGGGAACAAATGTCTGGAGACATAAGGAACCCAATTTGTGTTTATTCTTTGCCTTACCCTGAAGTAAATTTCTCAGCAAGCTACAACTGCCTTCCCTGACATAACATCCTCAAACGAACTACGATGAAGCTTCTTTGTGCCTACTGGTTTGGTCTTCTCAGGAAACAACATGACCAATGTATATGTAAACATTGATCAGTATGTCTGTGAAGCACCAATACACTTTCAGAGCAATAAGTAAAATGTGATGTAATCGGTCAGAAATTAATATCTTAATAATAGTTCAAGGAAAGACTAAAAAAAATCAACATTTCATAAGAAATGTTACCTGTCAGAAAATAACATGATGACATTGCTTTATAACCTGTGCTTCTTCTAGTTTATACTAGGAAGCTGATAGAAGAATTATATTCCTCAGATATGTTCAGCATGTGTTTAGGAGACCACTGAGCAGGACTTGTGAATCAGTGTCTTGTGAAAGTTGAGTTATTGTCATAAAGAGTGTAAACACAGGGCGTTTGAGGAAGTGAATCTCTGTTTGCATCAAAGACAAAGCAGTTTTTGTTCAAGAAGGAGAAATACTTAATTGTCTCTCTTTTTTTTTTTTTTTTTTTTTGAGGTATGTCTAAAAGCAGTGCCAGGAGCTGCATCTGCAGAGGAGGCTTGACATCTGAGGGAATTTGACTTCTGCACTCCAGGTTGGAGCTGAATTTCATCTTTCAGACTCGTTACTAAAGCATGCCGAAACATTTGTCTCTCCCATGGGTTAACAGAAGTCTGTGAATTTGAGAATTCAGCATGCATCACACTGGATTCATCAGCTAATCACAGTTAACCAGAATGCCTTGTGTAGGGACACCCATGAGGCAGTTCTATATTTTTCTCTTTGCTGTTTTGTAACCTTCCATTTTACAGTCTTTGGCCTTCAAATGACATGCTAAAAGGAAAACTTACTATTTGGGAAATAGTAACCTGATAGTAAGAAAGTATATGTTGTAGCATGCTCTGCTAATGTGGCTTACAGCTCTGCCTCTATGAGCCCTTCCTCCTTTGCGCTAGTATCCTCTGGCCCTTGGTCTGGGTATTCAAAGTCTCAACGTCAGCTGTTTCTGTGTTATGCTGATGAAACAAATCCAGAGCTTTCTTGTTTTCACAATAAGAAAAAGGGCAGGTTCCTTTTCTGGGCATGTTGTTTTTCCACCAAGCTCTGTTAGTTTCCTTCCCAGTGGAAGAGTACTACTGGGAACGCCCAAGTGTTGCCCTGGCTGAAGAGTGACCTACCTCTGCCTGTAGCTCAGCAGCTTGGGAAGGACCTGGGCAGCACAGTTGTACAAGTCAATGGGACTGATAATGTGCTTAGGGGCAGGTGCAGAGAGCTTTGAAGAAGCATGGTTTGGAAAAGTCATGCTGAACAGGCTTTTGCTGTAAATGCCAAGCCTACATCGAGGTGAAGACAGACTACAGGTTTTTACCACCATTTTTGCATTCCAAGAATGAGGAACAGGGCCCTGCTGGGCAAAAGAATGAAAAATTCAAGTAGGAGACTTTACATCAGGCTGAAACCTTCATCATCACAGGTTAGCATTACGAAAAGGCAACCCTTGTGCTAGGGTTATGCTAGGTAGCACCTTGTAACTGGAAGGGCTTATATGTCACGCTACATTGAAATACGCAAACACTTTTCACCTCAGCTCAGTAAGTTCTTGGCATCAATCACAACTGCCTCCTTCTTCACCTGAAGTGGTTTACACAAAACTGCCCATAATTCACTCCTCCTGAGGTTCACTAGCTCAACGAACCAAATCAAACCAGCCCTGCAGATTACAGCAGGCTTGCTGCTGCTCCCTTCCCCGCTCACCACGGCCAGCAGGAGGTACGTAGAAAGGCCCTTGCAGTGCACCCTGTCTCCGTGAACTTGCCTCATTCTTCATTTTGTGTTTGAAATTCCAGATTCGCTCTCTTCTCTTTCCTTGGCAGCTTCCCTCCCGCCTGGGTAAAAACCGTGCCAGATGTTGCTTTGTTCCTTTACAGCAATATTGCCGCTGCCCTCTGTGTGCAGATGTTGGGGTCAGAAATGCCAACACCATACTCCTTACAATGTGTTCTTTTTAACTTTTCCCTCCGTACAGTTCCTCCTATTTGCCCCACCCAACATGCAGTTGTGCAAACTTTGATCACACACATGCTGAGTCCTCAGGGTCTATGAACCAAAGAAAGCGGTATGAGTACAGCCTGGGGTGCTAGCCTGTTCAGCTCCTTGCTGCAGTGGCCAGGCATTCTTATACTGGAAATTTCAGCTTCCAGTTGCAAGAGGCAGGAATCGGAAAGCTCCAGTGCCTCCTCACCCAGCAGAGCTGACAAGAACGAATGCCATGACTGTGTCCTGATATCTTCTAGCTGCGGGCCAAGGATTTCTTAGAGCAAAGCATCAAAGCAAAGTGCTGAGTTGTAAGACGAGGGGGTACGGAGGAGCAAGGGGATATTCTTCTTTCTTTCCTTCCTTGCTTTCTTCCTTCCTGGGGATTCCTGGCAGTTAAGCCGAGCTCAAAAGCATGGGAAGATCAGGAAGCTATTTCAGTGGATGAGTCCTCTGACACGTACACTTCAGTCTGGTGAGCATCTTGGTGAATGCTTTGCAGTGTGGGAGGTTCCATGCTGAGATCAACAAGTCTTCCAACCTTTAATGCTATTCTGGTTCAGATGGAAGCCCCCATCTGTTATTATCCTCAAGAATCTCCCTGCATAGCAAGGTCATCCTGGATGTGAAGCTACAGCTGATCAGGTGTTACTTGCACTTCTTCAGTAGGTGGAAAACCAGAGACTTACTGACTCTGCGTGGTAAACACCTTCCTGAAAACTGTATTGCCATTTGGAGGTCGGAAGCCAAAAAAAAAAAAAAAGCAAGGCAAAGAGCAACTACATCAGTCTCTCTTGCATCTAAAGACCTGACTTTGTTTGCAAGTGAAAATGAGATTTATGTTATCAGCCTGCTCCCTTAATGACCATTTGCCGTCAATGCAAAACCATCACTTAATGGAGTATGACTGGCAATCTCCACTAAAGAAAGAGCTCTGATTGGAATTGCAGAGTTTGATTCAGGTCAGGCTTGAGGTATGCTACCAAAATACTGAAGGGACAGAGAAGAGGATCAGAACAGAGAGAGGCACTTGCTGCAAATAGTGTAATCAATTAATTTAGCCTGTTTCTTTTTCTCTTTGCTTGCAAAATGTTCACAGCCTGATTACAATTTCTCCAAATTTATTTCTTATTCAAATTTACTCAATGGTGTCTTTTGCCCTTTTAAAAATAAATAATATTGACTGATTACAAACAATTGTCTTGGAGGACTTGCTGTTCAGTATTCAAAATATGGTCTGATTTAGCTAATGCCTTGGTCACATGGAGCACATGGCATCATTTCTCCTCTCGCTGCAAATCCTGTGAGTCAGGAAAAAAGTCAGAATTCACCGGGGGTATGGATACTAAGGGAGTAGGATCTGATAAACAGATTAAGGGAGTTTTAAACTTGGAGCATCCTGGAGGAAAAATCAGCCCTCCTGAGATTTGCTGGCTGGGTGCAAAGATTATATTTAACTTTCTTTCCTTGCCTATCTCAGACAGTGGCCTGCAGCAGAGAGTCAGAAAGCCCCTTTTATGTTTGTATGTCCCAGATTGTCCTGAACCTTTAAAAAAATGCAGAATGGAAACTGAGCGTAAGAGAAGGAGCGTACGGGGTACGGCAAAATCTTGGATTTACCTTTGTGCTGTCTGACCAGCGTGTTCTCGGCTGCAGTGGAAAGGATTCTGCTTTGCTGTTACTATAAGCCAAGAGTAAATTTTTTAGCTCCCAGTGGAAAGAAAAATCAACACAGGAATTGTGACTAAAGGAGAGATTGAGACAAAGTGTCATCTCGGTGCTGGTCCTGAGATGAGGAATTTTACACCCCACCCATTCCCTCAGGGCTGTGCCTAAATTCTGCCTCTGGTTCAAAAAACTTGGACACACGAGCGCACAACCCGAGGTCACGGGAGGGACAGGGCGCTCCTCCTGCAGCCAGTGGAAATCCTTGGATGCCGAATCTCCACTGCTGGAAACAGTTACGAAGAGGTTAAATAACCATCTGTCAGGAGAGACACCCATTGAGTTAATCCCGATTTGTGGCTGGTCCATGGTCTAGACAATCTCACGAGCTTCCTCCTAGTCCTTTTTTTGGAGTACGATTCTTGACACAATATAAGAAAAAAGGTCCCCAAATCCTCCTTGCCCAGGTCCTGACCAAAAGACGATTCATTCCAGGTTTCCATCTCCTGAGACTCTTCCAAAAAGAGGAAAACCCAGGTGACTTTTGAATGCACCCACTTGAAGTTCACCCTTTCCCAGGTTCCATGCAAGCGAAAGTCAAATATTTGCGTAGCACAATGCCAGGAAAAAGTGTGAGTACAGATCAAGGAAATCAATCTTATATCCGAACGAAGTCTGCAGCGTTGTTTTATCTTTTGCAGCATCATCAAGGTGTAAGCAGATGAAATTCTCGCCTAATCTGGAATATAGGACCAGAATTAGATCAAACTATTGGGAAAAGCACGGAAGAGCAAGGCTGGGGGCTCTGGCAGAGCTGTGCGGGACAGGCTGAACACCGCTTGCCTGCAAGGAGAGCCTCTGGGGCTTTCTGCCCACTGCAGGACTATGCTTCTCAACTTCACACTGAAGCCAAATTTAGGAACACAGACAGTATGACAGAGTCATATGGAAAAAAGCTCAGAGACAGTGAATCCATAGCATTATTACCAAGACAGAGGTATTTCAAAGCAGCTGTTAAGATGTAGGAACATGTATATGCATGAAAATCCAAACAGAAATCTTTATGGTAAGAGACAAATGCTTTCTCCTTTATAAGTCCACCTCCCACCCCCATTTTTTTTTTTCAGTTTCACCCTATTATCAAATTCTATTTTTTCCACTACTTTCACCTTCCAAAGAAAGCAAACATGTCCCATTTCCAGCAAAATGCTTATTCAGTGCCCGTCTTCCCAGTGCTAATGGCTTTCTCAGATGGAAGATGTCGTGCTAGGCAGGAACCAAATGAAAAAATAAACAATTAATGGGCAGGATTCATTGTTTTTTACATGCCTTAATATTTTACTTTCCAGATTGGCAGCACCATGGGAAACCCAACACTTGGATGAAGAGCAGTGCATATGGTGAATATGGGGGAGAAGAATTTTGAAGCTGTAATTCAGGTAAGTGAGAGCTGAGAGAGGTTTTTTCCTTCTTTTCTTCCGCTCTCTTTTTTTTTTTTTCAGGCAATGATTTTATAGCACATATCATCAAGTCCGTATTAAACAGAGTTTCTGGGCTAATGCTTTCCAGCCTTGACTCTCAGTCTTAATAACTGTTCCAAATAGTACTTTTAAATGTCTTAGCTGCATAAATGCATGAGACCTCAATGTTTCCCTTGTGAACTAAACCAAAAACAAGTTAGATTAAAAATAAATTTATTTTTTTAGTATTTCCAATTATGTATTGGCCAAAGAGGGAAAAAAATATCTACCACATGAAAAGGACTTTCTGTTCCTGAGAATATTTTTAAATCGACCTCCAATTTGATACTAGTTTTGGGTGCAAAAAAAGGTCTCAGAAAAAGACTACATACATTAAGGTCTACAGGGTGGACTTAGAGAAGAAAATCAGGCAGCAACTTGTTCCTGGCTATCTGACTTGGGCTAGAGACTCACATAATGTGTCAGATGAGCTAGCCTCATACAAAGCACCAGGGTGGAACTGGAATTGCTCGGCATGAATTAAATGGCAAATTAAATGGCAAAAGTACCTCTGAATTCAGTGGCGAGATCTTTGTCCAGTCTGATTTTCAACTATCCATCAATTCACCTTTTTGCCATTTCCAATGGTTCTTTTGACATCTGATTACATTTTTTAAATTAATCTTTTGCTATATATATACTGTCCTTTATTAAATGCAAATTTGCAGAAAACTAAACCATACAAGACCCATGTTATATTGAATATCACAATAAAATCTCAATAAGCGTGTTTTCCTTTGTTTTAGAAATCAGTGGATATTTAATTAACATCATGCAATAAGTCTTGCAACTAGAAGAATCCCTTCAGATTTAAATGAAATCATTATTGTATGTTGAGTGGGAACGCAGCTACATTTGAATACTTTCAAAGTTCTCTACAAACGAGAATGAACTTAAATACTGTCTGTTCTTCCAGCCTGGTGCCAAAATTGATGCTTTATTCCCAACCCAACACCCTCCTAATCTGGACACTCAGACACTCACTCAAGAAGAAATTAGGCAATTTTGCCTAGCAATAGCTGGCTGTTACTAGAGATGGTGTTTGCTAAAGGTTAGAACACCCACATGAGAAAAAAGCACTCTTCCCATGAGTGTTGACTCCTACACACTAAAAATCCTTAAGAATTTTCTAAATTTCCACTCTTTCTGGTTGCTTAATTTGAATTTAGGGTTGCTCAGCCTGTCTGTCCATTCAGTCCTTGATATTGGAAAGGCTACTGATGAAGACATTAGCCTCTGGTAGGGACTTCTGAAGTCACTTAATGATGTCACACAGATCGATATTCCATGGGAGTTGGGTGCCTACAACTCAGACACTCTGTTGATAACTCTTGTTTCTAATTTCTCTCTTTTTCACCCCAAGGAAATCTAAAGAATATTTTCACAATTGTAGTGTTTGCAAGACAATGTTAAGGCAGCATCTAATATTTGGGAGTGGAATTAAGGAATAATTAGTACAAGACCATCAAGTAGAACGAAAATGATGAGAAAAACAGTGTGGCTGGAAGGAACATTTTCTGGAAATTCTGGGAATTCCTATTTTTCCTATCAGTTGTTACACTTGTTCTTGCGTCTGAAATAAAGGCACGGATATCTTTCAGGTAAAAGTAATGCACCTCCTTTGTTGTGTCACTACGCATTCTTCAGAATAGCACGATCTGGGTAGATTTTTTGTAGGGAGGGGTATAAATCTTGCGTTTGTGGGTTACAAAGGTCATTTACACCATAAAAGGAAATAGTTGATTTATTAGTCTTATAATAAATAAAGGGTTTGATGGTTTGGGGAAGCAAAAGGGTTTTCTCCTGGTTCAAGTCCCTCTTTCTCCCCTCCTCCCCCTGTCTAGCACGACAGCATCACCTCTCCTCCGTGCTCAGCACTGTCAGCAAGGGGCTGGGGATCCTGCATCCTTAATCACTGCACCAGAGAGGGAGGGGGGGCAGACGGGGGGTGAACAGCATAAGAAAAGAGCAAAGCTGACTTAGATGGATCACATCGTTTGTGCCAGGACTGCAGACTGTACACCTCAATCCAGCACCGACACTAAATAATAGTAAGCCCCAAGATTATCGATAGGCTGGGGAGTACAGTGCCTGGATATGGACTTTATCAGATAGCGACCTAGAGATTAACCTTCTGCCCCCCTGATCGGGATTGTGCTGGTACACCATTTATTACCAGAGTTGGGCAGGGGGTGGGACGGGAAGGGAGGGGGCAGATGGCTGCGGGCAGAGCATGCCCGCGGTGCGCGGAGCCGGGCCAATTTCACAACACGCCGCTCTGTCTCCCGCTGAAGGTTTTGTTTTGTTTTCCTCATTGGATTCTAGGGTAAAAAATTCTTGGAGTCTTTATTTACTGCCAAGTGGAACCACCGTGTGACTCCGGAAATACCTGTCGCCTAATTAAATTGTCTAGAGAGGAATTTTGGAAAGCGCTTCTAATTCAGGAGCTTAATTTAGGCTGGGCCCGTGCACCAGAGCTTTCTGTCTTATTATTAGATGGAATTTTAATCATTGCAGATCTCCCCCCACCCCCAGCATTTTTTCCTCTCTCCCCATCTCCTAACAACCTGATTCTGGCACAATTCCCTTCCCCTTTAACCCTCCAGAGCTAAAAATAATATCCTCTTGGAAATAGCCAAGAAAAAAAAAAAAAAAAGGAAAAGAAAAAAAAAAAAAGAGTGAGCAAGCACTGAACCAGAGGTGTTTAATTAGCAGGAGTGAAATGGAGATGGGCTCAGCAATCATTTCACAGCAGCCTCTCTAGAGACAGACCAAACGCATTATGAGAAAAACCCAGCCCATGGGTCCTGGCAGTAAGGAAGGTGGTGTGTTCTCAGGGCAGCTTCAGCCTGCACCATCTGTAAGATGCAGGCCTCATATATCTGGATTAAAATAAAAAAAAAAAGCCTTGTGGTGAGTGAAAAGATGCTATAAGCAAACGGCCCTAAGTAAATGTTTCAATCCGGCCAATTGCTCTGTGCGCTGCTGTTCTTTTGCAGTTAAATTGCACCTTTCCACGGAATTGCACGGAGGAAGGAGATACAGGACACAGGAGTGATGGAAAGAGCACAGGGTGGGCAATGATGGTACCCACACTGACTACAGTCGTGTCATTTTTTCTGAACCCAAGACCTCAGGAGAGTGGTTGCCTCACAGATGATCAGACACCGTGGGCACACCTTCAAAGCACACTGAAATCCTCAGCCGGGAAGTACAAAGCGTGGTTAAACCGAGTCTGTCAGGCTCTTTCAGACAGCATCTGCGTGTGTGTCCGGGGCCAAGGGTAACGACCTCTGATCCTGGCACCTTCACGCAGTCATTGCAGAGCGAATGCTAGAGAAGCCAGGTATCCAAGCTGAGCACACCACGGGATGCGTGAGAAGAAAGAGCTTTGCATGGCTGGTGGCGTTATCCTGCATTATACAGTGACGTAACCATCAGCACGCACTGATCTTTGGTGTGTTTCACTGGAAATGAAAAGGACATCCCACAACTTTCATTTTCCTTGCAAAAAGGTTTCCTTGCTGCAAACAGCTGGGATTACAGCTAAACTAAGGAAACTCGTCTTGCTCATCAACCCTCTATGACATAATTATAAAACACAAGTAGCTCTGCTCTGATATCAAGTTTTAAACTGGATCTGTGTGTAGACGGCATATCTATGTGAAAAAAGAGGTTTTGCTCAAATAGCTTGTGCTGCAGCACTTTCCCTGCAGCCGTTTCAATTCTGCGTTGCATCAGCTTTGGGCATCTGCCTTCGCTCATGTCGGAGTGCCCTGCGGTCACCCGGCTGCTGTACCACGGCAAAGGGAAAACTTCTCTGCTTGAAGGGCTGAAATTTGAGATTTTCTGTTTGGACGAAGCTTAGAAACCTCTCTCTCTATCTCAGCAGCTGGATTTAGTCTGAATCCCCCCCCCTAGCATTCTCCTCCTGCTGCAGAGAGGATTTCAAATCTCATTTGGGATTAGATTTGTAGGCCAAGACACCACAACAGCAATATTGCTTTTAAACCCTGAGAGAGCAATAGAAGCCACGGGAAAGAGGACAGGATAATGCATTGACCTATCGCCTCTTCAAGTAAGAGACACCTAGAAATATATATACATCTGTATGTGTGTATATTTGTAGAGAAATGCATCTATCTATAATACACATAACAGATAATACATCTGGGTTTATGCTTCCTCCACCCCTACTTCTGCCCAAAGCACGGTGCTACCTGGAGAAGGGGCGAAGTGACCGCCCGGCACCTGATCGGGACACTGAAGTGCTCCAAATCCAGCCTGTGATCTGGAACCAGATTTGTCAGCCTGAGCACTTTACAGGTTACCCAGGAACAGCCAGGAACATGAACTCAACTCTTTAACTAAAGATATTAATTTGCAAACCTAAAATGAAATGCCTTAATATTGGAAAACACACCTGCATTCACATACATAGAGGGAGACACACAAAACCCCTAAACTTTTGACATCTTGTAACTTTGAACTGTCTTTTTTTGTTCAGCTATATTTACTGGGCTGGGTTGCCTGCCAAAACCATTAAGTATCAATCATTCGTTGTTTCATTAGTGCTGAAATGACTTTCTAATTGGCTTTGTAATTGTAGTTAAAAGCAACTTTAGCGCAGGCTTGAAGAAGTCTTCCTAGAGGCCATCTGCTGTCACTGGAACTGCCTCCAGCAGAACAATGGTATCAGACAGATCACCTGTTTGTAGGATATTGCTTTATTTTGTATTTAGTTTGATTTTACTTTTGTCTTCCGGGGTCTGATAATGACCTGATGTTTGTGCATTATGGGTTATTTGTCTGATAATCATCTATCCAGGAGCTAAAACATCACATAGCAGCTTAAGAAATACACCAGGACAATGTACTAGAGACAGCAGAGGTGCAAAAATGTTCTTGATACTTTCAAAATCCTGGTAATGCCTTTTACAATGCCTGTTGCTTTTAATCATTCTGCAAAGGCAATTTTTTTAAAATGAAATCTTAAGTTTCTATGTGCTTCCCCTGGCCTGATTCTTATTGCATGCACTGTCGAGCAAAAGCCCGGAGACTCAGCAGGGCAAAGGCAGACACGGAGAAGGAGAAGCACTGAGCGTCTCCAAGCTGACTAACAGCCACCACCTCCTGCCTCCATCCAGCCAAAATGGACGGAATGACCGGGGAGCCCTCGCTGCACAGCGGTGCAGGAAAGGGAAGCAGGAGGGAATGTTGCTTCCCCCAAGCTAAAGATAGAAGGCAGAGTTCTCCTCTGCTTTTGGCAGAGGAACAGGAGTGGCATTTCCCCACCTACTTCCCCTTATGTTGGCCCTACCAGCATGGAAGGCAACATGCTACAAAACCGCAGAGGAAGCAAACTTGCAGTGAGAACAGACACGCTGCTAAAAATGCCAGAAGAAAGCAGTTTTGGCCAGGAGGCAATGCTTGGGGTGATGGAGGGCCAGACCTGGCTTATTAAAACCCCTGCCTAGTTCTTATGGGGCTGTTAATGGGGACTTCAGTGGCAATCATGAATCCTTTTAAAAGGCTCCATGTCTTCATCACTGCCTTGGAGAGATCAGCATCCTGGGGACTGTTAACCCTAGCTAATCTCTAGTGCTCAGGAAAGAACCTGCACTGAGGTCATCGTTGCTGTCACAAGATTATAATGAAATAAACACGCTGTTGATTTGCTTTAAAAGTGTCATGCCCTCAGCTAGTCCTGATAGAGATTTCACTGTGCTGTGCTCAGGCCAGCTGCAATTCCCAAGTCATTATCTCACCCTTCCAAAACTGTTGAATACCAGAGCAGAAATTAATCCAGTTGACAGCATCAAAGCTTTGAGTTTATGACCTATCACCTTCTTACAGCCCTATTGCTTAACTTGTGGTGGATGGGTTAGATCTCAAGACTGTTTTGTGCAGGTGCAGATACACCAGCTTGCTCCTGCTGGAGCAGCATTTCTAGAAACTAGGAACCAAGTTCTCCATGAACCTGGCAGGATTTCTCCCAATTTGCTCCAGAGTGAGAGGGAGCTCGGACCCTGGCACACAGAGTATCTCATGCCCTGCAGCTCTGCGAGCTGAGCTGCTGGCCACTGAACAGCATCCCCTGAAGCCCATTGCAGTTGCAGGTAATAAACAGCTTCTGTGCCCAGGCCAAGAGCTCCTTTTGCTTTCATTTGTCACGTCAGCACCATCGTGGTCCTATACTTCTGCAAAATCTTCCACTGAGCCATGCCTGGTAAAGCTGCCCACAGAGCAGCTCCTCTGCAGAGAGCCTACAAATCAGCGTGTGCTCCGTCCAGCACAGAGAGGGTGGCCCTGGCTGTCCCACATCCCACCACACTCAGAGCTCCACACTTACACTGCCAGAATCTGAGAGGGTGCCCTAAAGTGTCTGGCTGCTGACTTCAAGGGTAGGGCCTTTGCCTGCTAACTCCCGTGAGTTGGCATGCACCTGCCAAAATGAGTAACAGCTAGTTTTTAACCTAAACTTCAGTTTAAAAAGAGCACAGAGGCACAAGTGATGTAAGAGGAGGAGAAAAAAAACAACCCACACCCTTCCCCCTCAGTAAAACTTTGCTGGTTTCCAGGTGATTCCTCTTATTTCCTACTGCCTCCTGATTCTGATCACCTGCCTGGGTGTCCCACCTCACACACTTAATTAGACACAAACAGCACATTAACTTGTGCTGTGGGTTGCTGTGTGGCTCTGCTAGACCCCTTTTCATGCCCTGTTTGAGCACACAGACTTGGTGACCCGTGCTGCTGGGGGTGTTCGATGCCATTGACTTGGCCGTGTGTTTTGCTTGTGAGCGTGGACAGCGGCGATACCAAAACCAGCAGATCAGAGCAAAGGGAGTTGGAGAAGCAATCTGATTTTTACTCGGAGTAACAGAGCTGACAGGAGTCGTTTCTCTCAGAGCTAACTGGTCGGCATTCAGGTAAATCAAACTGTTTCACACTGTTAGCCATGCCCTCTGCTAACC